>JAAAYG020004461.1:4799-28807 GCA_009936455.2 Tomocerus minor
GCTGTTGTTTAGAATTTCATGCCATTTCATTTTACTGTCACTCAGAATAAAAACAGTAAAATCCAGAAATATTTTTTATAGAAATCTCTTTATCTTTGTAAAATAATATTAAAGTTGGCAAGATAAGATCTTTCCATATACATGGACTCATTTAATGGATTAAAACAATCTCTAAATGATATTCGAATTATTAATGAACTCTTGGCCTGGTTCATATAAATGATTTTTAAGTACTTTCAGATTATATTGCAAGTAACTCTCCCTATTTTTTCACAATGCGAAACTATAGGACGGAAAAGAAGACTAAGAATTTGTCAATAAAGAAATTCTTTGTTTTTGTTTTCTTGATTTGGCATGAGACGGAAATCTGAGCTCTATGTAAATGAGCTTTAAATTAAAGAGAGGCATGAGATTCTTGTCAAATGCACTTTGCAACGGTGTTTTAGCATATGTATATGGTAATTCAATAATACTTTTTATTTCTTTATTGTCTTTATTAATCATATGCAAATGATCTTAGTTTTTAATTTCAAGTTGAAAATATTAAACAATCGGGGGAATGTTAATGAATGGAAATGAAGAGAGAATGTTTAAGAATTCTTTGTGTCAAGATACCTGATAGTCGACGATGCATTTCGAATGTGCAATATAATATTATAACTGAGTCTTCCTACTTAGCATATAGCCTCGGAAGAAGTTGTAGTAAAAATGAGCATCATTGTGCAGAATTAAATGTGTTCAGTGTGTAAGAGATATGGGAGAGTAATGGGTTTTTACACATTGCATTGTGTATAAATGTGAATGACACATGGAGTTAATATGCATATGTATTCAGTGCGCATGTAATTAAATAAAGGCATAAGACGACGCTTAATTCTCGTACAATGTGTGAAATGAAAGTTTATAGAGTGAGCATTCTACTTATCGTAGGAACATGAAAGCTAATGAGGATTTAAGATGTATTGTATGTCTGTCTTATTATTTATGGCCTTTTCTCCTCCGTTCGTTCGTTCTGTTTTCCATAGAGGAGCGAGGATAGTAGAGTGCAGATTATAATTCCTAGTAAGTATGGTAGGTAGTGAGGAGCAAAAAGGTTTGTAGTGGATGGATGGGGCAGGCAGGGCGCAATATATGCAATGAGCCTCACACTCCACTATCAGTATCAGAAATCCGACAGTTAATTTGGATTGAGCCCATGAAGCATATGTTTCTGCATGCGTATCTAAAATGAAACACGTCAATTCACAAGTGTACACATTCCAAATTTTGCATGGCATGTTTTTTTATGTTCGCAACTCTATTTCCATTTAGTGCTGCACTCGGCTGTTGTAAAGCCGACTGTAAATCCTCCATGAACACAATAGGAATACTTAGGAATACGACCTGCCGGATCTTTTCTCACGACATGTACAAAAGGCCGCCTAGCTCTTCCCTCCCATTCCAGCCAGTCACTAAGAATACGAAAAGGTCACTTGGGTCACCAATTTCTTTTCCTTCACCAATCCCATCCCTCCTAATATACAACAGATTTAAAAAGCTATAAAAAGCCAAAGGAATATATCGCATTTCAGAATCCTTAAACAGAGTGACATGTGGACATAGTAAAATTTATTTCATTTGGCCAACTCTCCCTACTACTTACCTACCTACACACACACACACACACACACACACACACCACAACCAACACACATCACTGGAGTTAATGATTTCTCACTAAGTAAGACTCCATGGCAAGACAAGTCCGTGGAAATATAAAAATCTACCCTACTGTGCAAAAATTAAACTTTTCAACCAACAAAACGGTGACACACTTGAGACTTCATTTTACAAGCGAGCAGAATCGAAATTGAGAAAGAAGTAAAGAACATTTAGTTTTTATTTTCTTCTTATGATCCAAACGTCCGTATCATAGCCTACAGTTAAGTTATAATGCCAAACCCTACTTCCTAGAGTTGGGAACGAGCCAACTCTCATTCCTATTCTCTTGCTAATTTTGGGGCTAGGCTTATTTGTCATTTGATTCTTTCAATTTGACACTTTTTATTTTCTGTAATTTCCCTTTTATTAGATTTGTCAAAGGAAAAACTGGGACTGTATAAATAATTCCAGTTGTTTTTTTTCCACTATGGATATGCAATAGAGAATATTTAGAGATTAGCTCTAATATGAACCAAGTTCACTATATTCCTAGTCCATTTATAATACTGGGAGTCAACTGGTTTTATTAGTTGGAAATTTCCTCCTCGTTCCCACTTCTAGTAGTTCCCTACGTGTTTTTTGCTCATTCAACTCACACAGCTACTAGAGACATGGCATAAACAAGCCCGTATGGGTAATAACAAAAATAATGGACGAGCGAAGCTAAAAAGTATTTCGTGGACTTTATGTCCTCACTAATATCTGGCAATGCACAGTTATATGATGTAGTTATAGCCACACTGTTAATGCTCTTGTCCTTTGGGTGGTTTACTCTGCTGACTTGATTTTTGAGTGGCTACGTTACGATTAGTGCTGTATAGGTGTGAGATGAAGAAATTCTACTAGCTACTCTATAAAAGTGCATTGGCCCATAATGTTCACATGGACAGCTACATAATAATAATGCTATAGACTGTCACGCAGAGCACAGTTCCTAGTACACTAATGTAAAATCTGCTCTTGTCACAAAAATTCTAATTTCTTCGCAGAAAGCAAAAGGTACTAAAGCTACAGCATTTAAAAACAAGCAAATGCTTAAGGTTGGCTATTTGCCCTGATTCCTCCGACTCTGTCGACTTCTTTGTTGAGCATGTTATTTTGCAAGAGTGAGTCGTAGTAGACATGTGCGTAGTTAAGTTCAACCTTTAAATGAGATATATTTATTCTGCTAAAATTGAATGTAAGTAGTAGTAGTAGTAGATAGTGCATAATAAACCGACAACTCATAAAAGTAAGAGATGAGATAGGAGTGTAGAGGTTTAGGGCTGTTCCTACAAACACACAAACTCTGTCCTAGCCCTTTTTACAGCTTTAACTAAATGAACCCATTCTGTCCCATAATTTTCCCACTTTCTCAAAAGGAACATTTAAAAGCTCTCTTAAAACCATACATGATATATTTGCATGGGGTAGTAAGTAAATGTAGTTGTATGTGCGGTGGTGACTACATATATATGGAGCTTTTTAAGGACACATTCCACAAACAACTGCTCCCAATCACTTTTCCTCTGTTTATTATGCCAAAGAAAGTAAGAGGAAACTCCTAGCTCTAATTTCAGACTTCTTCCATTTGAACATTTCAGCTCAATCAAAGTCTTTGCTAAATAATTCTTGATGTTTGTATTTTCTGTCAATGTAGAAAGAGGGAGGAGTTGAAATTCCGGGTTATTCCATCCTACAGAACAAAGTTCATAAAGTGTACATTAGTTACATGAAAATAATATATGTTCTATACATAATGTACCTACTAGTTCTAAGTTATATATAAAAGACATAGGATATATTATAGCTTGATAGTAAGAGAGGGAAAGTCCAATGCTCATTTCCCATATGACACTTTATGTGTTATGCTCGACTGTTTTACAAATAGGTTTGAGTAATCAGATAGACGTAAAGTGGTTTTAGTCCAGAGTGTATAGCCCTAGTACTTATTATTGGCTATATCCCATTATAGTATTGTACTTAACATTTTTAGCACATGGCAATCAAAATTTACTTCACAGATTTCCGCTGTTATGAACTAGCATGACATGTGTAGGGAAAATTGCAAAGTCACCAGGCGAAAACCCATTTGTAATTTTACATCAACTTCTATTTTACTAAGGGGGACATTCCCCATGCAAAATATCCAGTTTGTCATTCCATGGATTTGTCTTATGTGGCAATGGTTATGTGAGCAACAGAGAGAGAGAGAGAGACAGTAAACATAAAATGAATGGTTATGCCGTGCCTTCAAAGGTTTATTGGTATTAGTGAGTAGTTAGTCCTGCGGCTCCTGCTCTCCGTTCTGCATTGTTGCCTCGACCATGCACTGGCTGGCTACTAATCCTCCGTTTTTATTTTTGCGACTTTATTATAGAGAGCTAAAACTACGTTGCAATAATAATCATGGCTTTTTTTTATCCTCAGACGACTCCAAATAAGCTGTGAATATTGACAATTCCTTATTATGGACTTTTTTATACTCTCCTGTCGCAAAATTACAAGGAGCAATAAATAGCTTAGTGCTTTGGGAGGGGAGTGGCTTAAAGGAGAATTAAAATTCAATATCGCATAGCTGAACATTAAAAGACACTCTGTCTGTGCAGACATGAATAGATACCCATCCCTCGACTAACTATAGCTTTATATTGTTTTGCAATAATAAAACTATGCTTTAAACAATTACTTTTAATGGACGTCGTATCATTAAATGTTTATTTTCCATTTTTACCTCTTTGTACTTGTCATAGTCCCACCATTGACATTTTTACACAGCTATTCAAATTCACTAACTTCCTACGGTTTAAATGTCTTCCGTCAATCAGTCCCCAACATCAAAACCATCCTTTCCCATTTCTTTCCATGCACTAGCTCTGAAGGATTGTCGACAGACAGACTTTTGCCAAAAGACTATACTTATCTCTCCGTGTTGCTCTTTTCCTTTGCATTTTTGCAATATATTTTTTTTGTCAGATAAATGTTAATGTCACCAAGGCTTATGCTAAGAAATTGGAGCATCATCACCATTATCATCACTTTTGTCATAAAGCGGCTTTCTCTTCCGCCTCCATTCTCTTCTCTGTTCCATGTGGAGAACTAAGTGCACAAAAAGAGAATAATACAAGTCGACAACGACGTTTATGCGTCGCAGCACAAAGCATAGTCAATAGTCATATACTTACTATGTTGCTCTTATTTTTCATTCCTCATTAAAGACGATAAGATGAAAGGAGTCCTTTCGGCTTTTTAACTCCCTTTCTTTCGATCAAAGAAAAATGGATGGATTTCTTTGCGTGTCATTTTCTCAAACGAACCTTCGTACTTTTTCCTGAATTATCATTATATAACTTTCTATAATAACTACATATTATTTTTGTTCTTTGCCTTTAAACAACTATATCGATATATAAAATGCATTATGTTCATGAGTAATCCACAGGGTAGAAAAATTGCGATTTTCTAAGATCTATAGTTGAAATTAAATTTTAGTCTCATTCCTTCGGTTTTTGTAATGCAACATAGTGTATGTTTCATGTAATTGTACGACAGCATCTTTATTATGTGAATTTATGAAAAATAATAATATGCCTTTTGTAGCATCACAATAAAAACATTCATTTAATGTTTTAAAATCAAATTATACATATTATATTAGATATCAACCTGTTTTTTTTAATTGTCTTAATAAATAAATTAATATAATTGTCTTGCGCCAAATAAATATGAATGGATTAAAATGATATCTTGCTACCCTGTAGGTTATTTAGCACAGTAATAAGCCGGTAGAGTACAAGCGTTATTAAAAACTCAAAGTTCACCTAAGGATTTCATTTCAGAGTGGCATCAAAGCAAAGGTAGTAGCGCTATATGGATATGATGACGTAGTAGTTTTTTTCATAAATGACTAATGTTTATAATGACAGGATATTCCATTTTTCACTTTTGATAAAATATGCTTTTTGGGTGTAAGAAAGAAAAGCTTAAAAGGAAGCGTTTATTATTGGAGGAGCAAGTAGGAGAAGCTATGTATGAAATCAGGTCAAATATTTGCATGAATATAACTGTGTCCCACTCAACTGCCATGCTATGATGAATTTCAGAGAAAAGGTGGGTGAATAGCTGGCCTTCTTTTCTATGGCTAATAGGACGCTTAAATTCTGTTTTGAGTCCAGTTCATCTATAATGTGCATTTTATATCTTTTATGAGCACAAAATTCTTGGCCTTTCTGTAAGAGCGATATTTCATAGATCTCATTCCTTTATTTGTCTGTCTGTCTCTAAAGGAGAACTGCGTGGAAATAAATGTCTTTTTGTAAATGAGAAGTAAGGGAGAATATCTTATATGCATTTTGCAACTATATCCATTCCATATATCGAATATAGAGCTTTGTACATATAGTAAAGAGATAGGGAGAGGCAGAGGGTGAGCAAATAATCTCTTGCATGTACGCGTTGTATACATTTTACATGATAGATCTAAAAGGTAAATGTGTAGCAGAATAAATATTATAACTGATGAAATGGAAGTGGAGAAAAGGAGAATTTTGCTTGGCTAAGCATTCTTCTGTTCACAACTCGCTCTCTGTTATGTACAATTAATATAGCTGGAGGAAAGTTAAATGGATGATGGAAAGGAAATCCTGAGTTGAGGGAAAGGAGGCGACGTGAATTTGATTCGCCTCCATAGAAAAGTTAACTAGGAAGGAGCATGTTGGTTAGCAGAGTGTTTAAATAGAGCCTCGTGGTAGGAATAGGCGGCTTGAGCAATTTACTCGTTTCTACTTGTTTGCTTACGTAAGTACTTTGAAATAAATTAGCCAAGATACTTTGCTTATCCATGCATGCCGTTATATTTTGCTCTTTTCTTTATTTCCTTTAGATAATACGCGCATTGCATTGCACACAGTGCGTCCCTAAATAGTGGCATACCTTTCTGAGCAGATCCCTATCTTATACATGTCTATATTATTGTGTATTATTGTAGTAATGTATATGGAGCACTTTTACTTTTGATATTTATATCCTTTTCGTCGTGAAAGGAACTATATAAGTAATGTATGATCCTTTGCCCTCTTTCAGTTCCCTTCTCCTCTGCCTTGGCTTCTGTTCCTTTCAAACCTATTTCTTGTTTGCTGAGGAAATGTGGATGGAAGGTGAACTTGGACCTCTTAAAATACTTGAATAATCCCAGAGAGGCAAGCAGTTAGGGTTTACACACATTTCCTCGCACAGTCCCATCATATTATATTTTTCTTCGTCATCGTAGTAAATGTTTGGCTGCTGGCCCACCTTTAGCCTCCTACTTACCTGAATGCACACCTTTGTACTCCTCTAACTAAACTTTCTTTAGACGAGAACACTACTTAAGCGGCTCAGATGTCACAGCATAATGGCAAATGTTTGTGTATGTTTCATTGAAATCCTAAGTACTGTATCTACACTAAAGTGAACCAAAGTAAAGTAACCAAGAGAGAGAGAGAGAGAGAGTCTTTGAGCTTTTATTCCCCTTAACTTACTTTTGTGCATTAACTCTGTATACAAGCAATAGGGACATTAAGACAACTGAGCATTAGCTCTCTATATTTCTCTCGACATCACATTGACATCTATTCATAGCTCAGGCAACGTATCTGCTTTGTGTACACTACATTTCAATAAACTTGGCTAATGGTTTATTTGTCTTTGTAGAGCTTGTCTGAGCACTCTCTGGAATGTATAGCTATACACAGTCGAAGAATGTCCCTACTATAAGAATATATAAAGCCTCTCCTGTATACAAGCATTGCCATTACCTATTTAATGTAATTCCAGGTCAGATGTACAAATGCTTTTAAGAACTTCCAAGAATTCAACTCCATTTCAACCAAAGAAAACTAGTAAATTACCTACTCAAAGCAATGTAATTTAGCACCTGGCAAAAAATTCGCACTTTAGCAACATTCTACTTTCCTCTTCGACAATACAACTACTTACTACTCCTAAATATATACATTATCCTCCATACAACTCTCCCATCAACTGGACACACACATTATCTGAACAGCTCTGCTTTTTAGTGGATGGACGTTTGGAACAGGCAGGGACCTTATATAGTAGATTTCTATTTCCCCACCTATTCATGTCTTATATGGCCCATTTCCACTGGGGACGAAAAGAATATTATTATTACCTACGTAAAATACGAGGACGCTTAATAATATCTGTAATGACAAAGTAATGGGTCGGTAGGGTTAAATTGTTCAATTTCCAGGTCATGCCATCGCTCCATCCAGTTGTGCGAACTGTTGAGCTGACAAAAGTAATAAGCTAAGGAGTTCTGTTATTAATGCCTAGCAACCCTACATGAGGTGACAGTGACATTAACTCTTTCCATGTCATGTGTACCATTATTACATCCCATACCTCTATCTTATACCCACATAAAAAACCAGAGATGTTCTGCGGACGAACATTTTCGCAAAATCGCATGTCTACACTTCCTTCTAATGCACCCTCATAAATCCTACACCACTATTTATTTTTCCCACTGGGGCTATTATCTCACTTTTCCATTTCTAATCCCTCAAACACTCACACATCCCTTACAATTTTTAATTTTATACACAATTCACGTTTTTACATTCATGCATTACTTTGGCGGAGAATGCAAATCCCTACTTTGTAGTAATCCATGCGAATAGGATTCATTTTGAACAGCATTTCTTAAATAGATACTATTACAGCGCCACATATAAGCACACACATTTAATTACAATTTCATTCCTTATTCTTCAGTATTGATTGTCCCCTTAATCTCTAGAATTACAAATTTATTTTATTTTTCATGTAATTATGAGCAAGGATTCAAAATTAAAATCCGAATTATTATTCGACGTATTAAACTACTGAATATATTATAGTAATTATTTAATCCTCTTTCATTGTATGGAGGATTCCAGAACTCCTGTTGTAATTTTAGGGAAACCTGTGTGGTATATAAGAGAATTCAGGATTCCTCCATCTACTTATCTATGAGCTGTATAGAAGTTGAAAACATCAGAACACCTTTTACTAAAGAGAAAAGGAAAATTCAGTGACCGACAAAAGCGCAAAGACTCTCTTTGTTTTCATTGTTTTCATCTGTGCTCCAGAAAACAACCTTTGGTTGTGTTTTGTGTCGGTTCAGCTGTTTTGTTTTCTTATGAGGTGAACAAACAATCTCTTGCTATCTTTAGTTCTTCTGTCTTGCTCATAATATTTAAGAATGCAAGGAGAAGCGGTACAGGTATCCAACACAAAAGTTTCGAATGCAAAGAAAATAACAGCATAATGGTTTACCTTAAACTTTTGGGAAGGATGATGCTATAAGTACATTAACATTTATTATGCATGATGCCTACCTGTAGGATGTGTACGTCAACTAACACGCTCTATATAAGTAAACACAACAAAATCTACGGCAGGTTTTAAAAGCAAAATTTAATCTTACATTATTCTACATTTGTTGGTTATAAAATTGCAAGATGATACATAGAATTTTTACTTGTTTGCTTAGCTACTTCAATAAATGGAGCATTATAAAAAGTGTTTCCTCCTTGAGTTTGTAAAAGTTCCTGAAAAACGATTATAAGAAAATTTTGTATAAAATCTTAAAAAGATTCCTTATACGGGGTAGTAAGTAAGTAGGTATATTAAATAAGTCGTAGTGTATAAAAGCACTAGCACTAAAAGAAACAAAAGGGCAAATGAAGCGAAGAGGATGTCAAAAGGACGAAGGCTGAGATTGTGGAGAATGTCGCTTTGGCAAGGAGATAAAATGTGAGGAAGGAGTAGTAGCACTGTCTATTGTAGAGAAGACAAACATTAAAGCCAGGTAGTTTTATCCCTATTAGTATATTATACTTCCGCTGCTGGTAGTGTGTCTTGCCTAAACATGAGCTCACCTTCTGTTTCTTGTGTGCTGCTAGGTGTAAGGAAGGGTTCAGGGATGATATGGTTAATAGAGCCGTGGAGGTGCATATAGGCTGTGAATAATATTTTCGAGACAGATGTGAGTAGGTGGTTGGCTAGGTTGGAGGAGCAGAGCTCGGGAGATAGCGATATGCCTACTTAAGATTTATGTGCCCTTTTTATTAGGAGCTACTAGTGTGCGGAGCAATTGCAGCCGCCGAGATTTGTGAAAGGAAGATGGTTAGGAAAGTATTTCTGTTTCATCATAACCATCATAAACCAGTAGTGCTTATTTATTTAGGGATTAGCATTGTTGTTATTAGCCTTATAAATGAGTGTTGTTTGAGGGAAGCGAGGCGGAGGACGTGGAGGAGCTTGGCATTTAAAGTGAAGAGATAGGCAGAGGCGAGGGAGTTGGTTGTTGTTCGAGGTGCTACCTTTCTTTTACTCGCACCAACACAATAATCCTCCTGCTCGACTCATACTTGAGAATTTGTGAATAGAGAGGCGAAGAAGGCAGACAATGAGCATCCGCTCCATGCTCAGCCACTTTCTTCTCTCTTGTGTACATACAAAACTGTGTGTACTCGAGGAACGGGACGAAAGGACATTTTCTTGCATGCCATGCCAATAATGCAATGCAATCTAATGTAATTCAGCATTCTTCCCCTCAGACTCCATCCCACTGCCTACCTACCATCCTTTACTCTTTAAGACACTTCTCTTTTCGTGAAACTTAAGAGCGCACAATGAAAGCACTCAAGCAATACTGTACGAAGGCGAGAAACCGGAACAGTCACATTGTTCTGGATTGATTCTTTCTTTTTCTCAACAATAGCACAATAACATCGCTCTCTGTGTACGCCTTCGTGTAGGTTTTGTGATCTGAATAACTTATGGCATTAGCCACTCTCTCTATACATCTATACTAACTAACATGTATAAAGACATGGAAAAATGTCTCCACCACTGCCACCCTACCTACTACTGCTACCTACTCCTATTTCCCTTAAAACCATTCAAAGTGAGACAGAATGTATACACGTCTACTATAGTAGCATTAGTTTAGATGTATAGTTAAATCAACAACCCGGCTATCTCTGCAACGTTTTCCCAAACAACTGAGAAAAGCAATAATGCCATGTAGGTAGTGCAACTCTAAGTCTCTTGTTACTTATTTAAGTTATTTGGGTTTTACGTTCAGATTGGAAGAGATCGCGTGTATTTTTGACGCGACAGCATAATAATCACACTGACATGATGAACAGCGTCCTTGTAATTTGTCGCCATGAAATTTTAACCAACACACAATCCATTGTACTCACTTCACAGCCTATGTTTGTATACACACGTGTAGAGGATCTCTCCGTCAATTGAAATCATACAGTTACCGTGGCTCATGATTGAAATTATTGAATAAAAGTAACACGAGTACTCTATCATATTAAATGACACCTTCTTTTCTATGCCATGCCTCATTTATCCACTCCTCTTCCTCCTCCATCTCATTCTACACTGAATTACGCCAGTGAATTCACTTATTTACTTTTTATCCATTGCCAACTCCATTGCTTATCTCTCACAATGCTACACCATTGACGTCAATAATAGCAATGCCTTCGTCAAATAAACATCACAGAGGATGGAGACATAAATGAAGTTCCTATAATATTCGATCCTTTGAGAAAATAATATTCCTATAGCCACCAAAGGAAACTCAATGCTTAAAAATTCCAATTCAACGGATGTATGTAAAGCAATGAAAAGGCTTAGCTTTAAATGTTAAAGGAAAACTCATAAATGGACAGATTAATCAGAGAGTTCGTCATCCGCTTCATGATTGCTTTATAAGATTTAAATTAGGGGGCTATCCTTACAATGAAGTAGTGCACAAACGCCGAGCTAAAATAGCGACTTCTTTGAAATGCAGTAGACTAGTCATGTTGCAATTCTGGTTTTAGCTATACACGCATAACACAACCATAAATGAATCAAATTGCAGGGAAAGAACCCACTACGTAACGAAAGGAATAAATTATGGAATTTGAGATTAGGGTGGTTATGTGTCAGATAGTTCACTCACCATGTTATATCTATCTAAGTTTTGCCACATCCAATGTTTATAGAGCCTTTCATTTAATGTATAGGCTAAAGAAACTTGACTGGATATGAGAATAAATATTCATTCGTGGCAGTTGTAATGCTGCTACCATTTCATTTGCTCATGAGCATAGGCTAGGCCTGGTGGGCACTAAACAAGGAGCCCTTAAATTCCAGCAGCCACAAACTGCACATGGATGGATTGCAAAATATTATTAAAATCGGCTATTGGCATAGGAATGCGTAAAATTTGAAGCAAGGCCTGTGCATAAACCCAGGCAACTCTCTAAAATTATATTATAATCAGTGTTCAATATTAGCAGATTTTTTAAGATTTCAGCCAGCCACTAGGCCATTTTAGATGGCTAAATTGGTTGGGATACTATTGGACATGATGCTATTAAATGGTTGATGGCAAAATACAATGGAAAATAATTTTAGCCAATGACCAAAAATGATTTTAGCCAGCCACGAGGCCATTTAAGCCAATACCCACTGGCTAGTCAAAAATTACTTTTAAATCTACACTGTAGGATCAATTATTATTCGAATCATCATAAACTAACCCGTTATTGTGAATATTATCTAATGTGGTACCTAAAATACTTTTTAGCACCTGCATGTGCTGACCACGATGCTTAGAACTATTCCAATACTTTTGAGTGCGGTTATTTTTATTAGGTTAGATAAAATAGGGATACTCAGCGCTCCCGAGCACCGTTCTCAATGGCATTCGGATATTATTAAGCACGGTGCAGGTGCTTAAAATATTTTGTATTGTAATCTATCTGCTCATTGCCCTATATATCTTCATAAAAATATTGCAAATCCAAATAAAATATGTATTTTTTCGAGAATCCTTCGATTATTACGTGCACAGTGTATTAAGATTATCATGCTGTGCAAGTAAGTAATGTGTACCATATTCATTGCGCCCAGAAACGCAATGGATATAGTTGAGGAGAAAGAAGTACAAGACTGTAGCCTCAAGAATTGCTATATAGACATATATGCGACAAGAAATATTCTATTGTTATATCATTTCTATTTGAGACTCCTTTAAATTATTATGGTAAATAAATGAACTGCTGGCGTAAGTATAAGACATGGAACAGATAGTAGGGCACAACTCTGGGTTGTTTATAAGTCACTTGCATTACAACAGTTACATAGTAAATGAGAATGAAGCAATGCCAAGGAGCTATTGGGAGGAAAACCAATTTGTCACACTGGGCTGTCTCAATCTGTCGTGTCCTGTCCTCAAGTTAAAGAGGAAAAGGAAGGGAATAATGAGAGAGAGAGAGAGAGAGAAAGACCCTTCTTATTTGTAGTGACAAAAATGACATGAAATTCAGGGAATTTTAACCAAGCTTGGTTTTCCGTAGTGCAAGACAATGGTTCATATTAGAAAGCACTAGGAACTACGAGCGCATCCCCTCAAAATGCTCTTACACTTGTATATTCCATATTTATTTCCATCACCAGTCTCTTATAGACTGACATTTTGTTACTAAAGACCAACACTTGAAAAAAAATCAGGGGAGTATTGTCGAGTGCTCAGTTCTTCTCTTCGTCCCTTCCTTAATTTAGTCATTTTAATTTGTGGAGGCCGTAAATGGAACCGCATGCTTGCTACGACCTTGTCTGAATCTCATCTACTTCCACTCCACTACCCGCAGTCAGTACTCACCAAATTGTGACTTGACACGTACAAGGGCTTTGTTAGTTGTTGACTGCTAATGAGAAAATCTTGTCGATATGATTGTCTGTCCTACTTGATCATTAAGTGTTATTATTAGCAATTCATGGGAGAAAACGTTATTCTAGCTTCTAAGTAAAAATAGATCTTGACGCGAGAATAGCTTTGCGCAGATATAAATGAGAGAGGTGTTAGTTGTTTATCTGTTTTCTCATTATTTGTTATTTGGTAGTTGGTTTAAAGTTGTAAGCAGGTGAAACTGATAAATAATTGCGATTTTTCAAACTGTTGTGGCACTGATAGATGACGTGTAAAGATTTAATGAAGTACATTAGAATGTGCAAAGACTAAAGAGCTACAAAATCATTTTAATATTTATCAGCACCTTTCTTAATACAAAAAATAAGTTTATAGCCATGGCATGCAAGGAATATATGATTGTAATGCAGCATTTAATGGCCGTTTAATTTGGGTAGTGACTAAGAATGCATGTAGGAGTAGTTACGTTAGCCTCCAACTTGTTCGGTTTGCTAAATTATTAGCTATCAAAGGAAAAAGTGAGATGAAAGGGAACTGGTGGTTGCACGAGAGATTCAGGTACTTACTCACTAAGTACAACCTGCCAATTCCATATCAGGTAGTAAAATATTTTATCATTTAATTACTTTGTCGCTGCCATTCCCTTGTAATTTCCTGTCAAAAAACACTAGCATCAAATGAATTGCTGTAGTTAGAGCATCTGTCGAATCCAACAAATGGAAATTACACGAACATTATCGAGGGCCTCCCAAAGGCATTTCCAACATCCTAGGCTAATCTGCAAATTCACCAACGCTAAGTAAATTAATTTGCGATTTGAGCATCAGCAAAATTGAAGGGAATTTACTTAGAGGAGTAAGGCCAAATTGGAAATGTAGACACCACCCTCAAGGGACAAAAAAGCATGCCATTTTAGATGTAATAAAAAATCTATCTGTCATAAGAATCTTCATTTTTGTTGCAATTTTCTAAAGTATGGCTCTTTTATAATTTTAAAGGAAAGTCGTGCATTTCTGTTTTATAGTTAGCACAGCTTTCATTACTTTGTAAAAAAAGAATAGAATGTTTAGAAACCAAAAAAGGATTTCCAAGATTTGAAGAAGGAGCTAAACAATAGAATTAAAAAGATTTTAATTAGCGTACTGTGGAAAACAAGATACAAATGTGAATTTTTATATTATTTTCCAATTTTATCTTATTTGCAATTTTATCTTAGTATTTATTTTCAATAGCCTGTTCAAATATATAGGGATCATCAATTTTAGTATATATTGAAGCTTGAGAAGCTCATTGAAAAATAGTTCATGGATAAATTCTCCTGTCAATGTGGACAAGGTGTGAAAGGGAGAAAATTGAGTGGTGTAATATTTGCACGGTCCCTGCCTAGAGGAAAGCAAAGTAACCTGGCAAATAAAAATAAGACGGCTACCGAATTTATTTTCTACGGAGGATATTAGTGCGAGGATTTGGTGGATAGGAAATGGGTATTGGTATTTGGTTGTGTCGTTAGTTGGGAATGAGTAGTAAATTCCTTGGTCATTTAAAGTTCATGTATTCTGTAATTGGGGAGGATGAGGAAAGGCTAGGAAAGTGAGTAAGTGAGTGACACAGGCGAGAGAGAGAGAGGAGCACATGGCAGGGAGCGTTTTGTGCTGGTCGGCAGTCGTCTGGAGAGCAGTGTCTGTAAATTGAAATCCCAAGTAATCCAATGGAGTGGGAAGTGAAGGCAGGTTGCTGCTAAGTAGTGACTACTGGTAAACTAGTAGTCTGTGACTGGATTGGATACTCGAAGGAGTGATTCTGGTGCCCACCCCGAAATTTCACTAGATATAAGTAATTTATAAATGATAATTGTAATGGGATTCGCAAAAGCTTGTTATCATGTCCCTCAGCTAGATTTTGCTTGCGGAGCAGAGTTGTTCGAGTAGCTCTGCGGCTTTCGCCTTGTAGCTACTCACATTACATCAATGTTAAATAAATTGCTAGCTACGAGCTAGTTATTATATAGGCAGAGAGAGAGAGATACATAGACACGATACATCATCCTCATCTCATCCTTCCTCCTACCAACATAGCCACTGCTAAAGTAGTAGAACTCAGAAATATATCACTACTACAGATAATGCTCACTGGGATAGTAAAGTAGCTATAGCAGAATTTAGTGCAGGAGTCCTCATCCTACTTATACAATTTGTAGGGTTATAAAGTGCTAAATATATTTTGATAATAAGATATGAAATGTAATATTATAAGAAATAGATTGCAAGAGATATGTATAAGATATTAATAATAGCTAAAGTTAGAGCTAACTAACTAACTAGTTAAGGATGTCTTGTCCGTCCATCCATCGCTACATTAAGCATTAGGCCTCCTAAGCGAGGCAAAGTAGTCGACTGACTGGAGAGAGAGCGAGAGAGAGAGAGAGAGAGAGAGGGAAGTAAAAGGAATTGAATGGGAGGAGGATGGAAAGTGAAGCGAGTGTGTCTGTCTGTGTGGATACATTGTGAGGAGACAAGAAAGAAAGATCCTCTCTATCATCTATAGATAGCCAGGCAGAAGAAGAAGAGCCAACTAACTACCTTAACTACCTTAAGCCACTAGCACCAGCCGAGCGCTGCACTAGCTGCTCCCGCCGCTTCATTTCCAGCAGCTCCAGTTCCAGTTCAGAGGACGAGCATCACGAGATGTGCTATTTACACGACATGCATTTAGGAAAGGCTACCTTATCTAATTCTATAATAAATTATATGGTAGCAGAAGACTCATTAGTCCACCCATAGAGAGATAGAAGAGGAGCTAAGCTCAGGCCGTAATCTAGTTTATACTTTTCCTCCGCGGATTGTCTAATAAACTACTAAGTACCTATATATACGCACATATATGTAGCAGCTACACTTACTATCCCTTGCATTCACGGACAAACAACTTGAATTGACTTCACGTTGTTTGTTCGTCAGTTGAGTTGAGTAGAAGTGAAACTGATGAACGATCCTCTAAATGCTAGATCTCGTTTTACATTCACCCATTCAATGCAACGTTACCTTCCTAAGTGGACCTAACTGCTACACTTAACTTTCCAACACTAAATATCTGCCTCTCCCTAATTCCCTATATATCATTCTCACTGAATATACTAACCTAATAATATTATAAGCCATATCCCAAAGAAATATTACTAAAGTCAGTGCCATCTTCGTCCACTATCTCCCTCTCCATTATTAACATTGGAAAAATAAATAAAATATTCCATACAAAATACAATTTTTCCATCCTTTATAAACAGAAAATAAAATTAGACACTAAATACAATTATTTTTATATTCAGGAAGGAAATTGACTGCCGTAGAATGAAAGTGGAAGACGAGAAAGAAGCGTGGAAATAAATAGTTGAGAGTAAGCGATGCATGCCGACAGATTGGATTGGATCATTTCAGACTATCGAAGTTAGAAAGTTAAGTTGATGAATTGGATACTGTTCTCCATTATCCTCTTTGTTCCTAGCGACAGAATTATAGGCCGTTCTTGCATTTGTAACCGTGCCACTCCAATTCCATGATTCTCTGCTAAAGTCCCACTTGTTATGCTACATCCTACTGCAGGAATTTTGTTGACACAATAAAACTTGCCGATGAAATCAAATGAAATGATACGGAATAAAATAAATTGATGCCACGACAAAGATGAAACAGAAACAGATAATAGGATCACTTAGCTAGAGGCATCCGCATACTCGCAGACTCGCAACTTCCCTTATCTTCACCTAACCAGCCAAACAGTAAAATCCAGCACAAATATCTCCATGCTTTCCTTCCTTTCTCATCACATTTTCCAATTCCCGCTCCCATTGTCTTTCATTCAATATAAATTTTTAAAAAAATCCTAATTCGAACACAAATTTCATTTCATTTCATAAAAATCGACAATACGTATGGGAATTTATTAATGAAATTGTTTTTAAGCAGTTTCTTTTTGTAATTTTTAGAATCCCATTAAAATCATTATTCTCAATTAAAATATGATTCTCGCATGGGTAGGTACACATAATACTGCAGCAAATATTTCTCCGAATTCCTAATAATATTTGAATCTAGGAAAGTCCTCGATTGATGTTTACATGGAATGTCAACAACAAGGTAACCAGACAGATCAGCAGCAATTATTTGTTCTCTAAGTAGGTATTATGCATAAAGTTTCCTTTGCTAAATATTTTAGTTGCTGAAAATTGATTATTTCAACGTTCTGGCTTGTTTGCATGATGTTAGGAAATACAAAAGTCAAAGGTAACCAAAAAGGGGTTATGAAATAAATGATAAATCTTTCGTCAAATCTTTATTAGCCGAGTCTATGCACATCCCTGATTTGAGGTACTTACTTCCTCGCTTATTATACAGTCAGGATCTATCTATTCTTGTAATCTTTCAACCTAAAACTATATACTGATAGAACACAAAGGACGTAATGATGAGCAAACCAAGCTTTCTTGGTTTTCTTTGTTAATATAGTTCATTTGAGTAAAGATGAATTACGTTTGTGTTTGGCTCTTGCCAGGAAGACACAGGAAGAGATCTAATACCAATATACAGTTGTATAAGTCTTGATTTGCAAAGCTCCTATCGACAATGCTAATAAGTCGTCTCAATCAACGATACTGATGCTTTATTAGCAAAGCAAACAGTTCTCTATCAGTTATAGTCGAGGAAAGGGAAAACTTCAAAACGGAAACCTTTGATCTCAAAGAAGATGCCTCTTTGACGAATGTTAACAACGTCCAACTAGGTTATTCAAAGTAAGAATCCATCTAGATATCTATCGGTTGCCATTGACTAACGATTCTAAGCTCCCGCCCACTTACATCAACTAGCTACTTCTCAGTTACAGAATTTGTGGTTTTCATAAAGGTCTTTCACCTACAGACCTTTATACTTGTATGAACTACCGAAATATATTATTGCATCCTGATATCTTCTGTTTATGAGCTTCAATTCTGAAAGGTCATTAAAAATGTCCTTCAAAAATTGTATATACTTTAACTCAAAGTTAGCACATAAATTGAATGCAATAATAAAATTAATGCGAGTTTTAATATTCAATTTATGTAGATTATATGTTTCAAGTGATGTAAGTGCTCAAAACCGCATATTTCTCGAATACAAAGCATTTAAAATTTATACTAACTAATTAGAAACGGAAATGGCTACACTTTTAGGTAAATAAATTATTATAAATGCAACAAATTTTAAGGTGCTTGCTTATGCAATTCAAATGGAATTTCAATCATGTATGTATGTTTTAATGAATCTCGAATGTATGCACTTTGTAAATGCAATGTGTTATAAACCGAAATGAAATTAATAATTCATGCATAGTAAAAGAATTGAGATGTTTTAGTTGCGTAAGAATAATTAATGTGAATTAGCTGCAAAGACAAGATTCAAATTGCTCATTTTATACATGAGACTTAGATAATAGTAAAATCTTTTACAAACATCCCTAAAATGTGCATGTCTGACTCGCTTTTCCTTAGTTGAGCATGGCGAGGTTACTTAGGCGGAAGTTTAGAAAAGTCGCTAAAAACGGAGGTGGGATTTTGAATTGGGTTTGTAAGAAAAGTTGTGAATCGTTAGTGGTATTTGTGATTCTGGCAGGGGATATATTGAATATGAGTGGATAATCAGATGTCGGAAGTGAGAGAGTGTGTCCGTGTGAGGATTGATAGTAGGGAGATGGAGGTTGACTTGCAGGGAGGGAGGGAATGGAGTCTTCGACATTTTCCAACTCATCAGTTGAGACAAGTTTTGCATTTTGCTTCGTCAGTGAATTGTGAGTCTAGGGCGAGATGGTTGGGCGAGGAGAGATGGGAAGGTGTGTTGCCGATGCTAAGATACAGGATTATGAGGGAAGACTAATGACTTTGTTCTAATCCATCTTCAGCTTTTCTCTTCCTCTCAATGAATGGGAATAAAGGAGCTGAGCCACTCTCGTCCTCCTCTGCACAAATAAACATCTGAGCCTCTCTCCTTAAAGCTCAACTTACGGCGGATCCGGCGGGATTGGCTTGAAATGGCAGTCAAACTCCTTCACTCCTTTTCTCTCCCTTTAACCTGACACTAACGAGTCGCTTTATCTTTCTAAACCTATCCTAATGCTACAAATAGCAAATAATAGCATCCCATGCATCCCGACTCTCGTTTCTATGCACACTCATTCTCATTCTGAAGTAAATGCATGCAGTCAGGATTGATCTCCTTTTTGACTACTAAAAATATTTAATTAAAACTCGGGATACAAAATCATCTTTTTAAAATGCGCGATGTTCAATGCATTAATTTGTGATGAGATCACAGCATTCCATTTTGCGATTTAATTTGAAAGCGTCTAAATTTCGAAAGTTTGCCAATAGTCTCACAATTAGTGCGAGTTGAGATGAAATGAGAGCAAGAGCGAGGGCTGAGCTATTATGTAAAAGGCAGATAATTATTTCTAAAGTATATTAATTAGGTTAGTGTAGGCAGATGTGGTAATTGGAGTTGAGATTTGAAGTAAAATCAACAATTTGTTCATGTGGAATTTAATCAAGAAAGGAAGTGCAATGGTTGAATGTGCAGTGTGCACTTTGAAAGGGATTCGGCTACATTGTTCGTTAGTGGATTGGGTTGGTTGGTGGGAGTTGTGTGTCTGGAGAGTTTGTTTCAGCCTATTTCCTTGGCAGAACAAAGGAAAGGGTGAAAGGAAAGCGGAGTTACTTAAGATGAGGAGCGGAATGAATTCACCGGATGAGATATCGGATGTGAAAAGCATGGGCCACTAGACTTGCTGGATCTCCACGCTGCCCTGTCTATAAAGTTTGTCCTCGACTCCTCTGATCTCCACTCACTCCTCGCCTAATGCCATTCATATAAATAGAGAGAGAGAGAGAGAGAGAGAGGAGATCGAGATGCACGTAGGTATCCACACTTAAACTACTTCCGTATGTAGATCCTAATGGCAATGGCTATTACGTGTCTATAGTCTCTATGCTTATAGTATTATAATAGTTGTTGCGTGTATTAGCAGTGACTACGTGTCTGAACTAAGAAGACACCTACATATTTATGTATAGTTAAGTACAGTCTTCCTTGGGTTGTTACAAGTGCAAATGCTAAAGTAAAACGACCTTTATATGCAGATTGAAGAGAGGAGGAAGAGGGTGCGAATTTTAATGTGAATCTCCATTCAAACTACAGCTAGACTAAGTAACTAAGCATTTTACACTTACTCCATTCCAGATAACTACATTCTCTGTCCTCTCCGCTTCCCTCCCGTCTTTCCTCTCTCGTTAAGACTTCGTTATTCACCAAACGAACTTCTCATCTCAACTACAATATTGGACGTGGAGCAAGGAAGAGTGCTGCTATGCTGGAGAGATTGTATGCACACACAACGCACTCCTTTCCTCTCTCTCTCTCTCTCCTTCGCTAATGTCAGGCATATCAGGGAAATGGACGGAATCTGTCGGCACTCTTTCCTTCCCTTTGTTTCAATCCAGAAACATCATCTCTGACTATATGGTGTATGGCGAGAGATAGGGAACATAAGTACCTATCGTGTAATAATACACTAGTACAATATGCATCGTTACCGACGAATATGTAATTTATAACTGGAATCGAGAGAACAAGAGCAGCCCTTCTCTCTGTCTATCATCCAACATCAGCAGCATCACATATAAATAATAAGTATACCTTTAGCATCCTTTAATTACTTGTTCCTAATTGTTTCGCTCCATTCATATGCACTCACATCTTGATGCTATCTCTTCCTCCTCCAGGGAGCCGAGTATTAAGCCATGTGCATACAAATGCTACAACTTTGTCTGCTCCACTTGCCAGCGTCGACAATTATTCCTCTATATACTTATTGCCACTGCAATAGAAAAATATGGAGGAAACGACAATATTATTAGGAGCAGTCATGTAGCATTTGCTTTTCCCTCGGCATGCACACACTATATGACTTTATAACTTGCTACTTGCCTGCTGCATTATAAAAAGCTCTCTACGCTACACTGCACTTTCCTCTCTCCACCTTTTCATTGGCCATAGCTCTAAAACACCATTGTAAACCTAATCATCAAAAATAGTTTTCCTGCGAAAGGCTAATTGTGACTTTATTGGATTTCCTGAAAAATCTACTCGTTATCAGATTTCAATGTGTTCCAAAGATTAAAATGATCTTTTTAGAAGTTGAGTCGTAAAACTAGAGAAGTTGCATAGAGAATAGAGAGGGAGTGCTAGGAGTTAGCTAAGTAAATACACAATGCAATTAGTGAGTGAGGCTAGAATATTTATTAGTAGGTGTATAATGTGTAACGAGGATTATTAGGTTGCTATTATCCCCTAACTAGGGATAAGTAGAGCCTCCTTTGGTGGGAATCCTTTTTGTTGATTTTTATTAGTTTGTTTGACTTGAGATGCAAGTTGAGTTGACGGGCTTGACTCTTCGACGTGTAAAGAAAGATTGTAAAGTTAGAAAGGAAAAAATGGAGGGAGAGCAAGCGGAGGAACCTAAATAAAATGATTACAACTTCACCGAAACACAAATACCACAAAACAGTTTGCTCTTTGCTCTAACTCAAAGTGCCTATTACTTTGAAAGAAGGTTATGTGTCTCCTGTGTGTGTGTGCTGAGGGATATGGGAGAGCTATATGAAAAAAAACTCCATTTATTATGCATTGTCTTGTACATGTTGCCACTTACTAATGTACTTACTGATAGGGCAGAGCACATATGCACAGATATAGTTCTGTTTGGCTTTCTTGCAGCGCTCTGGTGTGGAGGAGAGAGATAATGATAAAGATCCGAACGATGTTTCCCACGTTTAATCCTCGTCTGCTTTAGTTTCCTTTCCCTGCTCATGTTGATTGAGTGAGTGAGTGAGCTTTAGACTGGAGATAAACTCAACCCTTCTTCCAAATACACAACACACATGTATGTAGCTCTATAGATAATAAGATGCGCATACATAAATAAGTGTAGTCTGAGACAGACTTGTAGTTACATGCACTTGACGTCTTTCTTGAATCTTTCCGTTCGTCGTCTAATCGCTCTAAGTACCTCCGAAACTTCTTCAGAGCATAAAATAACATTTTCATTTTATCTTTTCTATCCAATTCTGACTTTTCATTGAAATCAAATAGCTCTGCTTATCTCAGCCAAGAGGATTTAACTATATCTATGCCCTCGCCATGTTTTCCCACTCCAAATTAAGATGTAAATGCCAGTGAAAACAAGGCCGAGTCATCATATGCCGTCAAAATCCCTGACATTGCACATGCATATGGAAGGAAACGGAAAAGGACAACTTTAATCTCATCTAATGCAAATAAATACAACTGTGGCTACAACGACGCACACTACTTACTAATAAATCCAAAATATCAAAAGTTAGCATCCTCATATTATAACAACTCTCGCTCTTCTCATTTTCCTTCTTCCTTATATAGGTACCTATATATAGTTAGTTATATGTATGTATAGTTAGTTGGTTAGTGGTGGTAGTGGTGATGAAATGAGAATATTGTGAATGGGCTCTTTAGTGTGTTTATAGGATGTCATTAGCCATTTAATAAGTGAACATGGTTCTGTGAGCTACTTTAATATGTTTGTAATGTGATATTAATTTTTTGCTAGGGCACAGCTAACAAAGTACAATGCCCTTGCTTGTTTAAAAAAGGGCAACTCAAAGTGGTTGACTTGAAACTGTTTCGTTTCATTAGGATAAAATGAGGAGAAGCACCTCTTAGGTTACCAAAATCTTCTAACCCTCCAAGAAATTCATGTAAATATCAATGCTCCATCCTAAGTTATTAATATACATAAGGGGCACTTGTTTAGAGGAGGGAATGTAACTTAGTCAAGAGAGGCAACTTCCCCGGCTCTTATCTGCACTAATGTGGAAAATGTGGCTAGGTATGCCTTATAGCTGTGTGCTTTAAAAAGAATGAGGTCTCATTGCATTGCATGTTATAATGTATTATGAATTATTAGAGGCATTCATTTTTGTAGACACTAAAGTAGAGGAAAGGGTAAAGAAGAAAATAATAGTTGCTAGTTATTAGACGCAATATTTATATATAATAAAGCCCATCTCCCTCAAATAGCACACAAAACTGAAATTACAGCAGAGGCAGCTACATGGCTGATAGTGTGGCGTATAAGTCGAGTATTATTATGACAATGTAAGTATAATCTCAACTTGCCGTCTTGCCCTATCTATTTATAAACGTAGTAATAAAGAATGTGTTTTAATATGTGGAGAAAGAAGAAGAAGGGTATAAAGCATCTCTATCTCTTTCGCTATCCGTTCTGTGTGTGAGAATGTTGATGCACATGAGGCATTGCATTGGTATTATGATGCCACATTCGTTTATCTCTTTGTACACTTTATCTTTGTTGTCGATCACTGAATAGGTTAGGTTAACATTAGGCTAGCTCTTTATTTTGTAAAACCAAAATAGTAACGAGTTACTTGCGATATCGTTATTATTGGTTGGAAGTAGGGATAAATCTAATGTTAACG
>JAAAYG020004472.1:0-28799 GCA_009936455.2 Tomocerus minor
GAAGGAGAAGACACTGAATTTGGGAAAATTTACGTCAAAGGGATTGCTGATTTCATTACCCAAGGGTATTAACTACTAAAATTATTACTTTGACTATTTGTTTAGTTGAATCAATAAACGTAACATGTATGGAACTAATATAGATTAGAATTGGACAATTATCATGTGTATTGCGTACATTTTAATTAGACAAGATTTTTGATCTTGGCCTTTGATTTCCTTGTTCAAATGTTCATAAATGCACTAACTACCTTTTCAGATTACCGCCTTCCCCAAACTGGAAACCTATCACAATGGAAATGGCCAAAGGTGAAACTCCTCTGCTGTACAATAGAATTGGTTCTTCTGATGAAAGTATTGTAATGGAAGAGCCATTTAAGGAAAGAATTGAATTTTGGAATCACCAACTTATTTTGGAAATGGAGAAGGAAAGCATAGTGGATTCGCTTGCAGATGATGATGACAGCGTTACTACACAAACCTTGACAGATATGAAAAAAGATGAACTCTAAGTAATTACTATTTACGGTTATGTTTGTATCCAATATGAGACAAGGGTAAATAAAGCGATAGATGCAATATATTGAAATAGCTACAATATATTCTATATTATATAGATAGATAGGTATTCTGTTTTTAGCATTTTTCTCATTTCTTCATTTATGGTGATCATTTCCCCTACTTGAAAGAAGACTACTTTTGGTCTTATCCTCCGAGTTACATGGACACAACAAAGTACTCATTAGTTTCAGTACTTATAACTATAACTGTGTTATGGAAATCATATATGCACGTACACCTATTCGATGGTAAGGCAAATGTTATAGGGCAAAGTCAATACGAGCAATATACTTGTAGTAATTAGTCATTAGTTAATACATCGCAGTAGCACCATTTGTATTTGTTTGTGTGAATTACTTTCTATGTGTAAAATTACCGCTGCCATTTTTGAGGAGATTTCTTCCTGGAATCTACACTGATAAAAAATTTATGCATTTAGTATTATTAATTGTTGACGTTTTTTGGAAATATAAGAGTAGCTGAATTAAATAATTCTTTCCAATGTCCCCTTATGTAATTAAACTTTATAATTAATTATTTAGTGCATTGGTATCGGCTAATTTGGCCGTGTACTTTTTTTCCTAAATTTTATGGATTCTGGATTCTAGGGATAGCTTCTCTTGGGGTATTCAAGTCAAAAGTTAATGACAGCTAAGCAGATCTTAAGTACTTTCCATGCGGGCGCAATTATTTGCCCTTCGGTCCCTCGTCTGCTTCGAGGATTGTTGACGAATTCCACAATCATCAACCAACAAACCTAACCCTTAATAAACTTAACAAACACAAAACACAAAACTCAATCCAAAATAATTTTAATTTATAGTCTTATCCCATGATATACATACAAAAATGCAACCTGCATCATTTTACGGTTTTTGTTGATATAACATAAAATCTTTGATGCGATCATTTATTTCTAAAAAAAATCTTCATTACGATAATAATGTCAGCAAGCATTTTTTTCAGGGATCATGTCCCTGAGAGAATGGACACGGATTTGGTGTGAAGTAACAAAAATGTCAATTTAAATAATCACATATTGTGCTACTCAGAGAAATGTAATTGCAATTACGTAACGGAAAAATGGGGTTAGAGATAGTGTGAATGACTGTCATTTTTCCCTTTTGCCTTGTTTGGCCATTGTCACAGATGTGTTGAGATCGACCATTTTAGGAATAAGTAAATGCATTTAGCAAATATTTAGAGAAAAGGGCTTCCTGGTCTATGTATGTACTTACTTCCTTTTACATGTGAAAAATATCAGCAAAACAGGATAGACAACCCAAATATTGGTTTGAGGTAGCAAGTTGAATTCTTGAAAAAGTAGGACGATCTAGCTATAACAGGTTTTGAGAAGAGCCCACTTCTATTCTTACTTCAAGAATCATGTCAACTATATAAACCTCAACCGAAGAAATGAAATTCAGTAATAAACTGTCCTCTCTTTAATCAACACTTTGCCACAAATTACTTTTATTACTTCTATTTGCAGATAGATCCGTTTCAAATATTGTGGCTAATATAATAACTGCTAATCTATTCCCATATCCATTCCCGACAAACTCTTCACAAAGGAAATAAAGATTGTAACAAATAGTGTACACATAAGTAAAGGTTTTTGAAATGTCGGAAATTGAAAGTTCACAAAAGTCCACACCGTGGACTTATGCTTCCAAGTCAAACGGAGGGCTCGACAAGGAATTTTACCAGTCTGTATCTAAAGAAGAAAATCGAGAACTAATTAAAAGTTTTGAAATCCCGATTCGTACAGGGCAAGCTTGGGAATTGAAGAAAGGTCAATTGTGTCGAATAGTAACAGTTCGAGGAGGGCAGGTCGCGGATTTTAATTTGTGGAATCTTCAGAATCCGCGTGAGAGATTTTGGGCAGCAAGGACTCGTCAACTTTGTAGATCCCATGTTTCTACATTTGACCAGCTATGGTCAATTTTGCCATACCTTCGACCCATGATCACAATAACTGGCGACTCTCTAAGCAACTACGGAGTTGATGAAGATGGAGGACGTTGTCATGATTTACTGGGCACCCGATGTGATCCTTATGTAAATAAGCTACTCATGGGAGAAGATTTTGATTTTTGCTGTCATTCGAATTTAGTTCGGGCTGTTTTACCATACAACTTGACGGAATTCGATGTGCATGATGTGCTGAATGTTTTTCAAATCACAGGGCTGAATTCTGAAGGAAAGTATTTCATGAAGAAATCCCCAGCCAAGAAAGGAGATTACTTTGAATTCTTCGCAGAAATGGATTTACTCTGTGCTCTTTCCCTTTGTCCAGGAGGAGATCTTAGTTTACCTCTTTGGGGAGAAGGCGCTTGCGATCCTATTGAAGTTTGTAACCCTTTGGCGATTGAAATTTTTGATGTACATGAAAATATTTTAAAGCAATGGAAACCATTTGATTTGGATGAAAATATCAAGTACAAACGCATGCATGGAATCAGTTTGCCAAAATGGGGAACACCATAAAATGTCTTTTTTTGCTACTACTACCTTAATTATGTAAACTGAATATTTATAGCATTTTACTTTAATAATGAAATTCTAAATACCTATTCATTGTTTCGTGGAATATTTAACAATGTAATTAGTATATTCATTCCCAGGTACTGCATATTTCTGTACCAATTGAATAATTGAACCCAGAATATTACCTTTGGATAAGTTGACTTTTTAGTATTTATGAGTGTTTATGTGTGCAAGTATTTTGTACCATGACTTAAATCAATTCTATTTTTATATGCCACTTTTTGCATAAATTAGCCGAATTGCTATTCGTATTCTATGAATAAGTACAGACCTAGAAAAGCGAGTTGAATTTAGAGCATTACATTAGTACTGTTTTATGTTTAGGAATTTACGATAGATTCAAAAATAATTCAAATTGGATTCTCCTTTGAATGCAAAGTATGTTACATATTTGTCGGTGGAACCAAATCTACATAATTACAGGGCCTTCTTTAAACATAACTGTGTAAAATAAGTTAATGAAATCAATGCGATGTTAACAATTAATTTTATTGTAAATTTATTTTCATTTTGCTACTGTGCTGCCTGATGTCAAGCTGTTTTCTTAGTATAATGTAGTGATGTAATATAAATATATCCTGACTTCACCAAATACTTATCACTAAACTTTGTGAGTTAAAATTATTTCCATTTCCTTTCCATCATATATAGCAATTCGTGGTAGAATGTTTATTCAGAATGCATTACATTTATATACGAAGTCAGAATACGCGTTCTTGTCGCATTTACAATTGAAATGTGTCTATTGTTAGCTCATTCAATATGCAATATTGCTTTTCGTGGATATATTCTATGAAATTTGAAGGTCAAAGCTAGAAATGTCAAAACAACTAAACCTGCTGTTCTTCGTCCATTCATTTTCAGGTTCAGATGTCGGTAAATCTAATATCGCAATAATAATAATCAGAATCTATATGTACATTGGTATTAGGTCAGTATTATAGATATGTTAAATATTTTGTTCCCCATATAGTTAGCAATGCTTAACATGAAAAAGGGGCAAGTGCTGCTTTAAATCACAATGCAAAATGATTGCACTCATTACCGTCAGCAGAATTAGCATCAAAATTAAAAAAGTTATAAAAACCTGACATGATTTTAGGATTGGCTTGGTTTTTGTCGCTGGTTTCATTTAGTTGTCAATTTAGGATCAAAAGTCATACCGAAAATGGGAAAATCTAGAGTTGTCCTTTCATTTTTCTTAGCATTATGTCACATTTTGGCATTGGGACAGTGTCAATGGACATACCCACCGATGGCTACTGTCTCGCCACAAATGCAAATGCCCGTTCAATTTCCACAGCCAACTATATTTCCTGCTGCGCCTTATATGATGCAAATGCAACCGAGCTGCTACACTGTTTGCTATCCTCCTCCTCTTCCTACTCCCATAATGGCAAATCCTTCAACTTGTACACCACCAACAACCACACTTGCACCTGTAGACACCTGTACAACTGAGCCGCCATCGAAACCTACAACACCCGTGGACACAACTCCTCCAACTTCTTCCGTACCAAGTGAGAGCATCTAAATATTAATTTTCAAGCTTAAATTCTCCAATTTTCTTGAGAATTATCATGCGATATATGTGGATTGATGTAATTGGCAAATGGGATGAATATTAATTTATTATGTTTTTCAGGTACTACGGAACAAACGCCAATCGTTAAGGGATTAAGGAAGAAGAATTTTACTGCAACATTTGAACTGGGAAATTATCCTTTGGATTTCTACTACTTGATGGATTATTCTGGCTCATTTCGGGACGATAAAAAGAGTTTGGTGGAATTAAGTCCTAAACTCATCGATACTATCAAAAATTTAAGTTCTGACTATCAATTGGGATTCGGATCTTTTGTTGATAAACCCTTACCACCGTTCGGAAGCAGTGGAGAGTAAATACTTTGACCCAAAAAGATTCTATTGCTCAAATTACTGTCATTGTGTTATTACAAAATGATCTATAAAATCCTTTTTCCAATTTTTAGTTATAGTTTCTGGCATCAGATAACACTCTCGAATAATACAAGCACCTTTACTCAAACTGTTCTGGACACACCAATTCTTTTTGGTGGTGATGGTCCTGAAGGTATCTTTGAAGGCTTGTATCAAGCAGCTGTATGTACATCTGAAGTTGGTTGGAGAAGCAATGCCCGAAAAATCCTTTTGGTAGCAACAGATGCACCTTATCACAAGGCTGGAGAAGGATTGGTAATTAATTTTTTTTGGATTATTCTTCTGAAACTCTTTTATCTTGGTAATATTTTCAAGTAAACATTTAGGACAAACAAGGGCTACCGGAATTTGACGGGAAATGTCACTTAGACACCCAAGGGAAATACAGTGAAGAGGCCACAATGGACTATCCATCGGAAGATCAAATTAAAACAGTGATGGAGGATAATCAAATCGTTGTCATTTTTGCAGTTACTGCTGAAAGCACCAATTTTTACACAGACCTATCGCAAAGCATTAGCTCTTCAAAACTAGCTACTCTAAGCGCTGACTCATCAAATGTGATTGATCTGATAACCGATGCGTACAATGAAATCAGTTCGACTGTAGAGATTGAAGCCAGTGGAGCAACGGCAGACGCCACAATTAGCTATTTCACCAGTTGTTCTGGAACCGAAGAAAAGAAAACCGTTTGCTCCCTCCCTCCAAGTGGCTCAGTAAGTTATACCGTTGAAGTGGAGATGGATTGTCCAATTGATCCGTCCAAAACATTGAGTGTCAATCCTGTTGGTATTCCTTCGAATGTGGATATTGACATTTCATTCATTTGCATCTGATTGACTATCCAAACTTTTAGGAAAATAACTGATTTAAAATCTTCTATCGTTGAAATAAAAATTATTTGCAAATCTAATAATAATACTCTACAAACTGCATCTGATAGTTTTCTGAGTATTTATTTTGCATTTACACTACCGTTTTACCTTTCTTTGTAGCATTTGTATCAGGAAGGAAAATAGCTGCCTTTTAATTTGAAGATCTAATCTCAAATTGAATTTCATTTGTAGTCATGTATTGTATGTAACAAGATTCAAGCAAAGTGTAATAAGATTGCATGGTTTTATCTGTGCACGCGCAAAAATTATGACATTGCGTAAATAATTTGTAAATGATAGTACTAGAAATCGTTTTCATGATACTTTACTGCAATAATTAATTGTATTATAACCTATGCATTTTACTAACTAACTGGATTCAATAGAGTGTCTATTTATTTTAATCAGGTTATATTCACACATGATCCACAAAGACATAAACAAAATGCATTATTAACGGTAGATTTTAATAGGAAGTGGGAGTGCAAAGTGCAATCCTCTTTTTTATGGACAATGAGACGATGATTGCTATGTTTGGAGCAAAAGTGTTTACTTGTGTACGTTTAAATAATTCAAATTGGTTTACCTTGTTTAAAAGTGTCAATTACAGAGACTTTGTTTCCTGTAGGATGACGTGATAAACGATGAGACTCGATCATCTGGCAGGACAAGTACAGTATTTTTATTCATCCGATGTTTGGAAATTGGAACTTTGGGAGGTCTCATGCGTTCACTTACATTATCATACACATAATTGATATAGGTCATTGTTACAATAAGATATCTGCCAGTTATAGTCACAGGACATGGACATTCCGTTTACTGTTGTGCATTAAGTAGCACTGACTGATGGAGTGACAGTGTACCTAAGTTGCCTGGCAGTAGACCTTTAAGCACAGAGTTTTACTGCTGGGCAGCTGCTAGTAAGCTTAAAGGACAATATCGTTTTGTCACAATAATTGACGAATTCTTTAATTTCCAAAGTGATTGTCCAATAAAGTTGGTTAGGTACAAATCTAAAATTTTGAGTGAGATCTTGAGTGGAAAAAAATATCATTAATCTATCGATATACCTACATACATTATTCACCCGTAAAGAAGTTTCAATCCCCTGAATAAAATGGGCAAAACAAATTGCATGTCATTAATTATTTTCTTGTGTGAGTTTCTATCAAATGGACATTGTCATTGGGATCATACACCCACGGGGGAATTAATGCCACCACCGATGCCAGTTGTAATTTTGCCTCCCTGTACATTTCCAGTCATGCATTTTGTGATGAGACAACGGTGTTACATAATTTGCTATCCATATCCTGATCGAGTCCCCGTTTTCTATCCTGCTAAATGCAGACCATCATTTCCAAGGCCATATCCAGCGTCCCAAACAGGACCGGGTACAACTTCTCCCTCAGATACCACTCCACACCCTCCAGACACAATTGAATCTCCAAACACAGTGCCACCGAATTCAAATACACCACCCCCAAAACCAATCACACCATCATCACCAGAAATAAATCCGTCGTCACAAAAAGAAAATATTCCTAGCTCGGATATAAATACTACCTCCCCAGATGCAACAGCTATGCAACCAGATGTCAATAATTCGCTACCAAATTCAACTTCTTCCATGCCAAACGAAAATCAACCACCCCCAGAAGCAAATGCATCTCCAACAGATGCGAATATTTCATCACCGGATTCCAGCACACAACCCTCGGATATAAATCCCCCACCCCCAGATGTAAATCCACCAACCCCAGATGTAAATCCACCAACCCCAGATGCTAATAAACCTCAGCCAGAAACGAATACAGCACCATCAGATGCTAATACACCGCCAACAGACGCAAATATACCACCTCCAGATGTAAATACACCTTCACCGGATGCAAATACACCACCAACAGGTGCAGAAATGCCACCTTCAGATGAGAAAGCAGTACTACCAGATGCAAATGCACCTCCACCGGATACAAGCACACCTCCACCGGACGCAAACACACCTCCTTCGGATGCAAGCCAACCTCCTTCGGATGCGAACATACCCCAACCGGATGCAAGCCCACCTCCTTCGGATGTAAACACACCTCCGCCGGAAGCACCTCCTTCGGATGCAAACTTACCTCCACCAGATGCAAGCCAACCTCCTTCGGATGCGAACATATCCCAACCGGATGCAAGCCCACCTCCTTCGGATGTAAATACACCTCCACCGGACGCAAACCCACCTCCTTCTGATGCGAAAATACCTCCGCCGGATGCAAGCCCACCTCCTTCGGATGTAAACACACCTCCGCCGGAAGCACCTCCTTCGGATGCAAACTTACCTCCACCAGATGCAAGCCAACCTCCTTCGGATGCGAACATACCCCCACCGGATGCAAGTCCACCTCCTTCGGATGTAAACACACCTCCACCGGATGCAAGCCCACTACCTTCGGATATAAACACACCTCCACCGGATGTAAACACACCTCCACCGGATGCAAACACACCTCCACCGGATGCAAATGCACCGTTTCCAGATGTAAATGGTCCACCTCCAGATGTAAATGCATCTCTACAGGACGAAAATACAATATCACCTCTAGATGGTACTTTAACATCTCCAGACGTAATGACTGCGTTGCCTCCTTCGTATGAAAATGCACCCCAACCATCGAATTCAGATTTACGTGAGCAAATTGCAATTGCATTCATCAAAATATTTATAAATAAATATCTGACACAGCTTTTATTAATAGCTATTTAGTTCATAAATCTACTGGAAAACATTACCATTTTACAACAATAAATTATTGTACTGGTGTGGGCTTGTGGTTACTACATTTCATATAATATAATTACTAAATATGAATATATACTTTATACGATATATCTATTGTAATTGTAGCATTGCATTGATGTTTTATTTCAGCATTGGAAGAAACGTCTGCTTGAAAGTTAACCAAGAAAACTTTTGCCAAAAGAAGTCATACCGACAGAGTGACAGGGCGTACTTAATATAATTTCAATCTGCTGTGTGTAAAAGTGGAGTCTATGCAGAGATGCTGACATTTACTATAGTCTTGTACCTTAATCTTGCCAAAAAGATTCAGAATGCAATGGAAGAAATTGTCAACGCTTAGATCATTTATTATGATGTTGAAGTTGAAATAAAGTGTCCTATTCGAATATCATTGAAATTGACTGTAAATGTGATGTTATGCTGTGTATAATTGCTTCGAATCCGATGTTTGCTATACTATAGGTAGATTTTTAAATTATTTCGTGAATTTAATGTATTTATAGTATCATTTTACTTAGTGGTAGTTTCGATAGTTTGTATCTGTTATATTTTTGATTTTCTTCCAGACCAATATGACCTACAGTCAGTATTACAGTATTACCATATTAACTATTGCTAATTTCTAATATCATCGAAAGATGAACACGAGGCGAGGTCGATTATGAATTGAACTGCTATGAAATGACTCTTAGTTTATGTAAAATAGTTTGCCTACCTATTGTAGGTACCTATATATTACACAATTTCGTCATTAATTTTGAGACAAGTACATGTCATTGTTGTTGGATTCCGATTTATGTACTCCTTCAAATTAAGCCATTTACGTCAACACACAATTACGTCATTATTTGTATGTCAGTATTATTTAGTAAATTTCTGTTTGTCATATAAAATTAACCGCAAAGAATGTTACATAGAATTCAAGAAATCTTTTAGGCGAATGTAGACACTATACATCAAGGTTATTAGACAAAATAATAGGGTGCTTAAAATTAAGGAAAAATATCAAAGTACTGATAACAATACTATCAGAAAGTAATTAATAAATATAATGATAACAGATACAATGGAATTTGTTCATCATAAGATTTAATTGAAATACAAATATGTCTAATGTCTATATATAGATGGTAAAACAATAATGCTAGCACTTTCTCTGTACTGACTGTGCTGTCTATTCTGTTATAGATAATTCAAATTCATTAAAATAATATATTGAAAATGAGACTACACTGGATATTGAGCATTGTGGTTGTGCTAGTCGGCCAATTTTTATTTTCCGCAGCTCAAGTGCCAGGAGTGGATAGTTTAGGTATATCTACGCAAAACATTTAATTTTGCAATTTAATGAAAACCGAGAAATAATTTCTTTTGATTTTTCAGGGAGTGCAACATCGTTAGCCAGTGGTGTTACTGGAGGTGCTGGTGGTGGTGGAGGTAAGTTGGAGGTATAATATAATATTAATAGTTTGAGCTGACCACAAAGTATAGGCATGATGCATTTTAATGAAACATTTGACACTTTCATACGAAAAAGTGTATATAAACCCTTTTCAGAGGAATTATAACTCCTTCTTTCTTTGCACTACTTTGAATAAGAACAAACTATGAAAATAAGTTCTATGTACTATGCTCTTTCGATGCAGACTCCTATGTTCCAAAAGGTTGCGGAGGTGGAGAGTCTTCTGTAAAACTTACTCTTTAAATAAACTCTTTTCACCTCCATTTTAAAATGTTTTTCCAAGCTCCATAAGTCTGCGCAACCAGTACCTTACGTTATGCATTGATCCGAGTAGCAAAAGCAATTAGTAGAGAATGATAATCTTCATGGAAATTGAGATTCCACTTTTTTCATTTCATAGGTCCTTTAAACGCACTCAATATTGGAGGGGTTTTGGGTGGCAAGAAGAAAGAGGAAAAAGACAAGAAAGACGACAAGAACAAATAATTTGACGAACCCAGATGACCTATGTATGACACAATTCAGTTACAAATGAAAAAATGATCCTAATAAAATTAAAAAAGACTCATTAAAATATCACATCAAAATGTACACCACCTCCTTGCCACGGTTCAATTTAGAGATTAACTCGGAATAAACCCTGTTAAGACTAATACGCGTTTTTTTTCTTTCTCTTATACATTTAAGTTTTCATTATTTCGCAAAATATTCGCATGATAAATGATGTTGCTGGCAGGAGGAGCTGGCATATCAGAGAGATCGAATTAAAGAGGAGATACACAAATAGTACACCTCCATTTTCATAATCAATTGCGTTGTTGGATAATCCAGGCAGTCAGTACTTCTGAGTATTTAAGACTTTTGCCCTGCTTGTTACCGTAAGCTAATGCATGAAAGAATTTTACAAATAAGTCGCGGAAAATGAAAATCTGTTCAATTTTCTAGCGCTTTTATCGAAATACATTCATTTTCCTATCTTTGAGTAGATAATTATTGGATCTATAATCCAAAAGAAAATGCAATATATTTAATGTAAAATAATGTTGTAAATCGAACAATACCTATAGTCCAAAAGGGGAAGGGGTAATAATAAGTTGGAGGGGAATATCTACTATCCTTCCCCAATGTATTGGACAAGAAAACTTTTGGTGGAGGCACAAATCCTGACAGAGTGGGGCTGTTTTTTTGAGGAACAGTTGGATGGAACTAGTATTAAGATAACGAAGGACGATCCCATCGAGTACCTGATTGACATATTTGACATACCTGATTGACAGACCTTGTTGAACGTAGGAGAAAGATAAAATTTCTACGATAGTAATTCAGGAATATCGGAGATGCAACAGAAACAGGCATTCAATGCCTCAATTATCAATGTCATTAAAAACAACAGAATTACCATCTGACAGATTCATGTCCTCGATTTTCATCTTCGTTACCAATTTCTGTTTTCCACAATTGCATTATCATAATCTACCTATTACTAAAAAATTCTTTTATGACACACAAATCTATGAAATTACATGCCGTTAAATATGTATCTACCTGTGCAATTGTATATACACTAAGTTTAATTTATAAAATTAGTATTCCAAATTTTAATGTGTGCTATAAAATAAAAGTCTACTTGTTATATGTAATAATTCGCTGAGAGAGAACCTACGTAATAATTTTTTAATGGGAAGGAGATTGTTTAATGACTCCTCGCATTTTCACATTCATTTACAAGAAGTCATTGATTTTGCTATTACCTAATCCAAGGAAAATCAGTATAATTTACGACGCTATAAAAGTAGTCCTAGTTATTATATAAAAGACTGTTCACCCAGCATGTAGCATTGTAATTGCATTTTAACAACCATTATTGTGCAGATTGCTAGCAAAACACCACTAAATTTTCTATATCCTTTTTGCAGAATGAAAACATTTATTTTGATTATAATTTTTACAGTATTTACTGATCTATGTGTCAGTACAGTTATTATTGTTCAACAACCCCCTAATCAGCAACCCCCTCCTCCTATACCAGAAATTCGGTATTTCCCTAAGGAAAACGGAGGAACCTCAAATGACCCAAGTAACTGAAGTCCACTCTTCATTTTCATTATCATTTTACATTCAAATCCATTATTTGATTTGTTTCAATCACTTATAATAGGCAATAACGGAACTACACCGCAACCAGAACAAAAATCTACTGCACCCCCGCATTCACAGTCAAATTATCCAAACTTTCCTCCGATGCAACCACCGTTTGGTGAGTACAAGTTTTAACTAACGATAATCAAATATCTACTACCTACCTACGTTTGAATAATTAATGTGATTGTGGAATTTTTCTTTAAAGGAGGAGGGAACCCTTTTCAACCACCACAATTTCCCAATCAATGTAAGTAAATGGTTAATGGTGATAATATTGGTTTTCAATTAATCCTGACTAAAACATTTGGTAATTTTCTGACCATTTTTCCATCTAGATACACCCAACAAAGTTCAATTTGTGCCTCTTGGTCAGTTAATGTTCGGAAGACATTGAACCAAAAAGTATATCATTGTCAACTGTTACTACAACTCATTTGGGTTTGAAATTAGACTTGTCTAAAGAAGTTAACTATCGATAATAATTAATGAATGGATAGTCATTACATGAATGGTACGTACTGGTACTCTTCTGGTACTAAGGAATAACAGCAACGCAAGGTAATTCTATTAAACCTATAAGGATAGATATATTCATTTTATTGGAATGTTTAATAATGGAACTCATAAGAACAGTAGTACTGGAAAATGATAAATTATAGTTCCCCCAACATCCTTAAATGTGTAAAACTGCATTCATATTTTCCACTGCTTAAACGTATGCATTAACAATAATCGTGTGTTAAAAGCAAGTGCATGTCATGAGTACAAAAGTTCCAATCTAATATTTCAAATAATTATATCTATTTATTGAACTACTTGCATTGTCTGAAGCTGTAGTGCGTAATAAATTTTATGTTCATTTCAATAATTCCATGTCAGATCATATTACAAGCATTATTATTTCGATTTCTGTACAATTGCTGTTAATATTATTTCAAATAGTTACTACATACCATCGCTCGTGAGTGTATGCATGAATGTATAATATATTTATGTGTTTTAGCGAATCAAAAGCAAATTGAGTATATATTGTTACAAATTAGTTATGGAAATGCAGTATATTGTATATATGAGTTGTATATAAAGACGCATCATATCAAGTCGATCTTCGATCTTAATCAGGTTGCGGTGTTCATTCGGGACATTGAAAAAGCAATTTTTTGCATTGTTCAAGCTATATATTATTACGTTAGTTTCAACTAAACAATACAATTTGCAATTTCAAGATGCTCTTTCCAATAAGATCCAAATTGCGACGGTTAGCCTGTCAGGGAAAATTACAGATAGGTACACGAGTAACGGGCATTAAGTAGCAAGTTGCAAAAAGCGGTTGTTGGATTTGCATTAGTTAACCAGGTACTTATTATTCTGGAGGTTTTTCTGCATCCCCTTCAGGTGTTGGCTCAGATTCCGCTGCCGTTTCAGGTGCAGGTTCTGCCTCTCCTTCAGCCGCGGGTTCAGCCGCGGGTTCAGCCGCGGGTTCAGCCGCGGGTTCAGGATCATCTCCGGCGGGTTCCGGTTCAGGATCAGCCGCCGCAGGTTCTGGTTCAGCATCAGTCGCCGCGGGTTCTGGCTCAGGTTCCGCCGCCGGTTCTTCAGCCGCGGGTTCAGGTTCGGGTGCAGCTTCTTCTGCTGGTGTTTCTTCGTCTGTTGCCATTTGTGACTTGTCTGTTGGGTGCAGAGGATGACTAATGCCCGAAAGATCAGGAGGATCCTTCTCAAAAGTCGTCAATTCTTCGAGTCCAGGACTAGTCACAGCCCACATCTCCTCATTGTTGGTTTTGAAAGCATTATACCATTCGCTGATCTTAGGAAAAGGGCCCATGTCAAATGACATTGCCTCCAACACCACGCATCCCATCACCATTGAAAGATCGGCAATTGTTACATTATCTGTACAATAAAATAATACAGTTATTATGCAGGATTTAGCCTTTACTATTCTTTATAGTTGATTTTTAATGGAAGTAAAAAGTTGTGGCAATGGAATTACTTTGCTAAATTGCATTGCATGTTTGGTATCTAAATAATATCTGCAGTAAAAGAAACATACCGCCAGTAACATAAGTGCTATTCTGCCGGTTTAAAATTTCTTCAAAGACTTTTAGAACATGATTAAGTCTTTTCAATTTTTCCTCAGTTCTCTTGTACGCGTAGAACATGGGCAACAGCTAATGCGGCATAAAAATTATTATGGCATAAGAAAATATATATACAGAACACATAAATGATCTTAGTGAAAAAATTTATATATTAGATAATTCTCTATCGATGTAGTGTGTCATATTCCATAAAAAGATTTTGCACAATACCACGTAATCTGCAATTGCACTGTAGAAGGAGCTCAAATGGAAAGCCAGTCGATGGTTTACTATTGCCCGTTGCTGAAAATCAGTTGGATAAAATTTGTCGTCCACTTTATACTTGTCTGCTAAATACTGGATAATTGCAACGCTAAAAATAGCACACAATTCATTAAACTCGTTTTTATCCTTAGATCATGTAGCCAAGCTGTGTTCATGTAGGAAAATAGATGGGTAGATGCAAGAGCGTTACCTTTCACTTAACAAAAATCCGTTATCATCCAGGACAGGTACTTCGCCTTGAGGAGATTTCTATGGAATATGTTTTGAAGTTATAGCATAATTAAAGTAGAGCATAGAGTAGCATAGCATATTTAGTTACAATTTAAACTTATTGTGTACATAGTTGTGCGTTAAAAAAGTATAGTATATTACCTATACGGGTACATTTAAATAAAATAATGCAAACTACAAACTCTGACACTTCTTCAATCTAATATAGTTGAAGAACAATTTTAAAATTTACTTTAAAAAATTACTCTTCAACTCAAAAACCATACCAAAATGACAGAAATTTAGAGAGTATTGTTTTTTTTGGATACCCCAAAGTAAAATAGGTAATGGCATGAATGGTAAAATTAAATTAGCCATTATAATTCTGTCATAACCTGGGTCATAATAATATACCATCTCTAGAGCAAATTCTTAATTAGCTAATGCATGGAAAGAGAATAGAGAATCAACAATAAGTAAATAATTCACAAAACACACTGCTAAATCTGCCATACATATATATAGAGTAGTGGATGAATTTAACAGAATCCAATGAATCTCAATACAAGGACAAGGTTATTCTAGCACTTAAGATCAATTAAGTTCTGGTAAAAAAGCAGCAATTGTGTTCTGGTAGTGTGGTAATGTGGAATTGCTACCTTACGTCCGGAACAGACTAATTTTAACAGTTCGACATGCAATAATAGTAATAATTAACCTTGTCGTGCACCGCGTGGTATTGCAAATATGCACGTTCCAGTCAAAGCATTACATTAGACATCACTTATTAACCATTATAATTTTATCTTCTCACAACGAACTACATACAACTAATAATGCAGCATTTACTCAATCGGATACCTTTGTCAAATGAAATTATGCAGCTTAACTTTAGAGTTTATTATTTAGGTGTTCGAAAAATGAAAGGATCTAAAACGTTGCTACTTCTACCTAAGAAAAAAAGTTTTTCTGGCTAAGAGCAAAAGAATGTTGTGTAAACTGGCGGAATTTGTTTGACTTACACTTAAGAAATCTTCAGACAAATGTTCACCATTGGCAAAATCGATATTTGTAAATTCATATTCCAGTCCAAGATATTTGAGTGCCATTCTGACAGCTAATGTTGGAGGACTATCGCTGACACCGTAAAGTTTCAGACCCATGACGATGCCGACTTTTTTGCCTGTGGAGTTAGTTCGGCTTGTATTAGTTGCGGTTGTCGTAGCGGAAGGATTTTTCGGGGCTTCAGTTCCAGTGGTAGAATTCTTATCTTTATTATTATCACTATTTCCAGTCTTGCCCCCCTCACCAGCCTCTTTCTTTTTGTCCTCTCCGTACGCTGTCTTTATAGTATCAGTTATTTCTCCAATTTTTCCGCTGTGTTTCGAAATGTTCTTGTTGATGTTGTCAACACCTTCGTCAAGTTTAGATAAGTTGCATCCACCCACTAGAAAAGTTAAAGAAATAATGTTTGGCCATTCTCAGTTTACGGAACTTGACTCATTTTCCTTCTGTTGAATTTTAAATGCTAAAAAGCTAAGAATATCTTTTAAGACAAGCTTAAGAAAGTAATACAGTAGTAGTAGGTATGTACCCTTCTTAGATTTCCAATGAAGGAAGTCTACATGATTTACACAAGAGAGTAGAAACTTTTGGGAAGTTAAGAGTAGTAATGCATTAGATTTAGGTATATTGTGTCACACTCAACCTCAATTTGCATATTAGACGCGATAAAAGGGCAATGGACTCATTTGCCATCCAATTTAGCATGGAAAGGAAACTCTGCTTACGTCTATTTGGGAAGGAGTTCCTTCTGTTTCCCTATTGCATTTTTAATCTAGTTACACCCAGTCACATTTTTGCTACTGTCATTCAATTCCTTTATCCATCCATGCACACCTCCACTTTTATTGTTTATACAGGTAGGTAAAGTGAATAGGTGTATACCAAACAACTAATCGTGCATTGTAGACTTTCATCCTAAATATCTAAATATATTTACATTACCTCCTATCCATTCCTATCCTATCATCCACAATGCGATTGTTAACCTGCACTTTTCCTACTTTTCGAGTAACAAGCATAATAATGAGAAAATCGATTTATGTTATGCACTATAAAGTATCTGATACCTACTGACTGTATTTGTGACTCCACGCTCCGCATGTAATTTCATTTATCACCATCAGCATCTATTACCTATGCATTTTGTTAGTGTCATTTCATTACAGCATAGGTGTTCTGTCTCACCAAACAATTCTCTTTCCAAATAACAATGTACTGCATAAATTGTGTCACAGTTTGTAACAGTAACGACATGTTTTTCACGTGTATCTTTCAGCATAAGTGTTTTTTCAGTCAAAATCTCTTATGTCTCATCTAGCTAAAGATGCCTACTGTAAAAAGTCGTTCTAAACACGCTTTTGCATACTTTGCACTTAGTAACTATTTTATTTGACATGCTCAATTCTATATTTTCAATTTGCAATGCACTTTTTCAGAACAATAAATAATTTTCAAGTGTGTACTTAGTAATTACCATACTTACTAATAGAAATTCGGGATAGATAAGTTATCTATTCAATACTCGTGCTAGCATTTAGAAGCTAAGATGATAATCTAGTTCGCAAAACTTCTCACACACGCTGACACATAGTACAGTGATGCTTTTAATGTGCCATAGCATGCAAGTATATTAATAACTAACATTATCTACCATCGAATCTACTATCAGCTTTGAAAGCTGCATACCAAACATGCATACCATTTTTAGGAATTATGTACAGTTTTATTTACAGCTTAACAGTACAGATTTAATGGACACATCGTTTTTGATAATAGAATTATTCCTTAAAATAACCAGGAAAATGTCTAAAGAAATGCTTGAAAAGAAGATGCTTTGATATAATATTCATGTCCTTGCCATAGAATATAATGAGTGAAAGGATGAAATGTAAAGTAAAGCAAAAATGCAAACTTAAGATGACCATGTTTGTTTCTTCTACAAGAGAAAATGACATCAGCTTATTTGAATTAAGATGTCTATATACATAACTGAAATTGCTTCCCTTGGTGGTCACAATAGTAATTAAGGTGCATGTTTATTTGGTTATCAAATTGGATTTTGAGAGTAGAAAGAAATTTTTCATGAATGTCTTACTTTATGGAAGTATGCGAATGGTATGATGGTTGACGGGTTGAGCAAACATGTAGCTACACTTCACACAGATCACGCAATTTTTAATTATTTAGTGTAGGCACACAGCTTTCCGAGAAACTTCACAAGTTTTCTTCAATCCAATTAAGAAAGGCCTCAGGTGTGACAAATTTTTAAAGTGTGACAGTGTAAAATTTTCTTCTGAAAAAATTCTGAATTAGTGAAAGCCGGTGAATTTTCAGACAAACTGTTAAAAAGTGTTGAAAGTAAAAGTTGCAGTATTGTTTGTGTCAGGTAATGATAGCTTATTTGCTAGATGCGATCGAAAATTGAGTGTTAGTAAGGCAGGTGAACTTTGTGAACTGTAGCAAGGGAGATTTTAAGAACGGGTAGTTAGAATATTAGAAATCAACATGTTTGTTAAAATCCTGGTGATATGTAGTCTGCTTCGGTTTATTTCTCCCCTGACTGCTTTGGATTTACATTTGCATTTGAGTGGCTCTACTATATATTTACATATATGTGCAGAATATGCACTAGGGCTGCCGAAGACTTGTTACAATTACTTGGCCTCTACGCAACTCAACTGTTGTGTTTTGCGTTCTTTTACCTTGGAAATAAGATAAGGGCTGAGTAGTAACTTAGTGCAGACGTGGCTCGACAAATACTTATTCGGTAGAACAAGAGTTAGACCGAGAAAAGCTTCTGTAGACATGTCGTATACATACAGTTTTCCATGAAACGAACTTTGTTATCAGATACATTCATTCTCCTTACATTATTGCCAAAAGTGTTGCATTTTATATCAACAGTGTTAAATTCTCAAGTATCTATAAAAAACAATTTTCTCATTTTAATTACTAATGTACTTACTCTTGTGTGAGGAGCTATGAGAGGAATAATATGATGTTCATTTAATGAAGCACATAATTTATGAGAGTCTTAGAACAAGGGGAGACATAAAAAGAGCATTCAGCATTTCATTAGTCACATCAGACATGGGCAACTACACACGTCTCACCTGCCACAAATGTAGTCTGCTGTTTTTTGCCAGGAAATATTGATCAAATTCTCGGTTGATATTTTGACTATCCAAACAGAGCTATAGATTAGAGCTTTCATTTCCTGTTTCATTGCTCCTACCATTTCAAATAGACTTTTTGCATTGCTATAAAAGCACATTGCATTACTAGCTACTTACTTTTTAGACTTTTCTTTATTATATTATTAGCTAGTTCTTAGACATTCTGTCAGAGAGAGTTGAGAAGAAAACATTTGAATTCTGTCCAATACATAAATACATAAGTGGCTACTGTTATACAGTCAAAGCATATTATCGTCTTACTCCTAACTTTCTTATTTATAACATATTAATATGAAAAGGTAGTTAAAGCATTGCATTCAACTCACAGCAGTCAACGTTCCCTGATAAACGTCACTACTCTATCTAAGAACCGTTGTGCATGCAACTCTCTGCTGAGGCTAGCTCTAGGAACTATTTATATATACATATAATGAGAAAATTCCAACATTGCCATTATGAAAAGAGTGAATGTGAAAGGACAGTTAAGGTGGAAGGACAAATTCTCAAAAATCGGGTTTGTTGCACTACCCTTCAATCCGAATATCAAAACTAGTAAATGACTTGTGTAAAACATACTCATTATCCACCGTGTATGTATACGCTAAATTATATAGCTTGTTTTGCATTCGACAAAGTTTTGGCACATATGTAATTGTGCCAAATTTCGACATTTATGCCAAGATTTATCTATTTGCTATTGATTAGATTTCTATCACATAAATACATCCGACTAACGACTAAATGTCCTAATACCAGACATTTTTATGTCCAACTCAATCCCAACTCTCCACAATCACGTACAAGCTATACACGTAATTTATGATCCTAATCCTCTGAACAACTACGAAATATTGGTAATTCCATATCCATTAAGTACCAGAAAACCACTTTTCCACGGATTTCAAGTTCCTGTTTCTGAACCGAGAACTTCTTTCACTCCGCAAAGTTCAGTTACCGCTACCAAAAGCAATTCAATGGAATAGGCAATTAATCTAAAAATTGCTTTAACAAATATAACAAAGGAATGCAATAAATATAGTTCCTTGATCCTTGTTGCACTTCCAAATTCTGACTAGAATTTTCCCAGCCTTCTAGAGAGCTATGTCTGTGTCAATTCATTCAAACCTAAGTGGAAAATATCGTGCGATCCATGAATAATTGTTTGAACTCTTTTGTTCATTCAGCAAAAAATAAAAGCACCACCTGTACTAAGTACTATGCACATATTTATATAAACCAAATAATATATGTATGAAATATACTAAAATATAATAAAATTACAGGGTTTCTGCTCCCTTTTCAAAACTAAACAAAACAAAAAGCAATCTGCATGTATAAATAAATGCGAAGAACTCTTAATGATTTCCCAGATGCATTTTAAGGTGTACAACTACGATAAAGCAGTTGTAAAGTGTACAAGTACAACTATACTATAAAGCAAAACTGCACAACTATTATAAGCTTGTTGAACTTGCTCATATCGACCAACATGTGCAATTCGCGATTACTACTATAAGACTGGAGGCTTTTACAATTTAAAAGAGATTATGAATGTTTGTAAACAACCCTAGAAGCAGAAAATCCGTTTTTTTGTTGAATTGTACCCTTAAAATATAATTCTACATATAAATTTAGTCATAGCTTGTACTAAAGATTCTATTAAAACGGGAGATATTGTGCAGTTTTTGGAAAACAAATGTGAAACAGAATTGCCGACTTGATTTGTGTGAGCTAAAATGTTTTCAGCTCAAAGTTAAAGGGGTAAAATGTCAAACACCCCGGAAAAGGTGCAGAGAGATTTCAAGTCAAGAGAGATGCTATCAAAGAGTCAACCCTTGATTTCCCTTGATTTGTTGTATTATAATTGAGGGAGCACTAAATTGGCAAAAAAGTCAACTGAAATTCATTACACGCCAACAACAGTACCTAACATATTATACTGTACACATAGTGTTATAGGAATTCAGATCGTCCTATTTCTGATACACAGTACAGTAGAACTAAATCGCTTAATTACCTTGAAAGCTATTGTAACAGCCCGAGATTTATATGACTCCCTTCCTACTGCTCGACTACATATTCTAATAAACGAACAATACTGTAGTGTGTAGTTTATACTTAGATTTTGTTAAATAGCGTAAATAATTATACGTGTATATCCTAATAGCTCATATACCATTGTAGTTATGGTCCAAGTCAAGGCGTCTCCAACAAACCCATTTGGTTCTTTGCAATTTCAGCTTTATGGTAACAATGGAAAGCAAAGGCAATAGAATTCGGCTAGAGTCATTGAAATTGGAATGATTTGTGCAGACTCTAGTTCATTACAATAATACCTGCACAAAATAAATAAATGTGACCCTTTGCTATTTTATCTACGAAACTATTTCCCCGAGCATGTTTAGCCTTCAAAGTTATTAGGGAATAAATTCTAATTTTCTAGAGCTATGTCACATACACGAGTATTCATTTTACATGAAATTGTAATTAGCTAAAATCCCTAATAGTCACATACAAAATATTAAGTGCATACCTTCGCAGGTTCATATCATTTAAATGCATGGGTCTGTTTATAATTTAAACGCAATAATGCACTGAACTCAACGCAACATGATGTCCAGAGTTCAGCAGACTACTTTTCGTTCAATGCTTTATGCAAAGCTGAATACTACACTAGCAGTACATAAATACGACATTGGAAAACTGTCGTGCTGTTATTGATTCAAATCGTTTACTACTACTGTAATGTTGATTCCAAGGATTGCAATGACTCATTAGTGGCAACATGACATAATACATGATTTACTTATATGGGACAAGGAAATTTTTAATTTTGAGGAGCAATAATTTGCAATAATCTGCAATGAACAAAAACCAAATGTGATGCTATAGATTACGCTTTAAGGTACAATTTTATAACTCAAAGTTTGTCAAATGTTGGCCTAATAAACGAATAACACTTCATTTATTCAACTGTTCATGATTGAAATAAATGCTGTAGCTATCATTTTCTATGTAACAAATGCAATTTTCTAGTTGTTGTTTACTGTTTTGCCTTTAGGAAATATTTAATATATTTATGCTGATAACAGATATCGTTTTATAAATGGGACATTGATCTTCATTAGAGTATGTAAATTTTTAAACAAACATTTCAAAATTATTTTAATATCATTTTTCATTTTTTAGCACAAACTACATCATCATATATGATGGTTTTAAAGTTATAACAACCTATATAGCTATACTGTAAGGTAGGTGCTAAGCTAAGGCTTAAAAATAATCATGTAAAAATTGTAGAGATGATAATGAAGTAACTGCAGTCAGCACAAAACTACACTTATTATACTGCTTGCTAAGCATAAACGAAAACATTATCATTCTGCTAATCTGTAAGACAAATACAGTAAAATCCTACTATAGATACTCTAGATATGATACAAATGATAATTGCAACACTAAATATATATCTTTCTAGCAAGCAATTTATGTATATTACTTTGCGTAATGGATTTGACTTTGTGCTCATACAGATCCACTGCATATATACAGGCCATCCCTATTAGTACACACTTGAGTATGAGAAAATGTCATTAGAAAAATTAGTGATGATATGATGTGTCTGGCCACAAAAGCGTCACGTCAAGCCGTTACGCAAATAATTGTATAGAAAAATGACCAAAGCCTATTGTTGGTATTTGACTGAGTACCTATAAATAATACGGGTATCATCACTATATTACTATAACTTAAAAGCCTTAATAATACTAATCCGTACATGTTCCAAATATCTTCTGGACAATAAGTAATTTCATTTAACCTTGAGCAGGAATAAGGGTTGATATCACTTATTGCTTGTGTCTAGTCTAAATAGAAATGGAGAACCATATACTGTGGGTTTGTTCTGTTTCAATGCTCATAAAAGCTTAGCATTTCTCTAACTTTGCTAGGCAAAAAGTCATGAAATTTTAAGAGAGCCATAGTGAGTCAGCGAGAATTTACAGTGGCAAGGTCGCTTTTTTAATATTTAAAACGACTATTTGCATCATTTGTACAGACGCTTCATAAAAACATTTCTCTTAGGCTCTTTAGTCATCGTGCAACAATATGTAGATAAGTATGGACTACTTCCTCTTGCATCTGCATACATTTTAGATATTATGCATGTTGATGAATCTAAATAAATTCGATACATGTCTGTAGTCAGACACATAACTTGCTTTTCCAGCCCGGACAAATCCCTACTTATATATTGCCTGGCCAAAAAGAATGTTGTGTGTATGTGTGGAGTGATGTTTATTTCTCTGCCAAGGTACCTTTGATATTCGACATGCCTTCAATTTTGCTTCTTTTATTTACTTCACTTGATGAACCACAAAGCAACTACACTACTTACACGTAAGCACAGTGAAAAGGAGGACCAGAAGCCTCTGCATGCCTAACATACCTTAAACGTTTCCCCTCCTGGCTATAACCTTGTTCTACTACAAACCCTATAATTTCTGTACAGGTAAAATAAGAAGTCCACTTCTACTATCAGTTGTGTCTTCATATTAAAAGCCCAGTTCCATTTTGTCTGTCAGTTGAATTTCATTCCACAAAGGATAGTATCCCATCTCAGACGTCTCTTCCTGTCATAATTCTGAAATCCAAACAAAATCTCACGAGATAAAACGTAAGTTATACCGCTTTTCATCCATTCAATTTCATCACCTTCATTCTATTATATTCCCATTGATATTTACAGCGCTGCGAACTCTTTAGGTTGGGAATTCATTTATGAACCTCTACAGGATACAACTTTACTTTTGAATTCTAGAATTAATTAATTAGGATTTATTTCACCTACCATTGTCAATGAAAAATAATTCATTCCCCTATAATTTTATTCTACACGGTCTTTTAATTTTCCCAATTATAAGTACATAGTTTTCCATGCGTAACAAATGATACAGAAAAACTACATTTCTATATCCACATCTATTACAGTTACAGCACATTCAAATAATAATATTTAGATCTTTTCTTTGTGTGGTGAGTTTATTTAATGTTATAAACACTTTTTTCGGTTTGAAAAAGAATATACAAAATAGAAATGCCCAGACATATATGTGTCTACGTATCTTCATAAGCTCATACCTATACATAATAATCCCTTTATACCATATACTTAGCACAGACATAGATATTATAGGCTTTTGGTGTGTCTTCATTGAAAATAACATAGAAATCAATAAAAGAGTTGTAGGTATCCAATTTTTTTTATTGTGTACAGATAAAATATATAAATTGGATTGAGTCTTTTGTGTTGAGTATGCACGTGTAGGTATGTTTTATTGTACTAGGGACAAGTGTATGGCTATTAGTAAGAGAAAATTGTTCTCCAGAGCACAGAAAGGTGATATGGAGTGTAACGTTAGCTTTGTATTTATATATAACCGGCGAAAAAGGCGACACAGATTCCATAATTCCACGAAACATGCAAACAATGAAAAGAATATATATGCAAAATATAATACGCCTCCAGTAAATCAATAAAACAGTCCTCCTAGTAGTGCTAGTCAGCATATGTTACGGGTAGCTGCGTTTTACTTACATTTACAATTGCAAAACATTTCTTTCTATGTAGGAGTAAAACACAAGAGTCCTTTATTATAATATCCAGCACAAAGGTAAACCTCAAGAAACACAAATAGCTCAATGGGCTTGGACATATTCGCTAGATATTGCATAGAATTTTTGAGTGAGACTTGTCAGCCGTTTTACATAGTCCGGCCTATTATTCCTCCAAGAGGCTTAAGCTAACTCCTAAGTTTTGCTCTATGGATACAAACAGCTACTATTTCAAAATGGCATTCTTAATAAAAAATACGTGGACATGACATTGAAATAGTATCGCACCTTCCTTTTACTATTGAATCGTTACTTCTAAGCTTCCAAAGTTATACTTTGCATTAAAAAGTACTATCTGGAATGTATTCGATAGAGAAATGATTTCTAAGAGCTAAAATCCAGTTCAGAATCAATTACATTATAGAGCGTTAACGCAGTTCATCACTAAAATGAATTGCCCAATTGCCATTTATGTTCAATAGCGATTCACACAAAAGGAATCAGATATGAATCGTAATCGATAGGGGCTAGACATATGAAAGGAGTAGTTCTGTCTGATGAGAGGCGTATATGAATGATTGTATGTCGTTGTATGCTAAGCGAAGCGTTACGAGAATTATCGCTGCTGTTGAATTACACAAATAGTAGAGAAATTACAATTAACTGCTTTCAAACATAGCCACAGTGTTTGCAAATATTTGCACACAATTTCCAGTTGCAAAAATTAGTGCGTATATCAGGTACACATTTCCTGTTTTTATAAGTATAAGTCCAATAAAGATATTGTTGATGAGAAAATGTTTTCGCATAGTTTTCTTGCGATTCATACAAGCTGCAAATATGTAAGACATTGAAATGATGGGGCATTTCTAATTTCTTGGTTGACTCACAGGCAGAGTTTTCGATTTGATCTTTCGAAGAATTCATCATGGGAATCGATTTGTACTACCTCCCCCTGAGTGCTCCATGCCGCGCTGTGATGCTCGCTGCTAAAAGCATCGGAGTCGAATTGAATTTGAAACTGACGAATATCATGGAGGGAGCTCATCTGACAGAAGACTTTCTCAAGGTAAATAGCTTTACATTTTATCTTTAAGATGATGAGATTCTTAATTTATTAAGAATATTAATGATGCACATACGTGGAATACCAAATAAAAAGTATTCGTTCAAAAATAACGTTATTTTTCTTGTTTACAGATGAACGCTCAGCACACAATTCCTACTTTGGATGACGATGGGTTCTACATGAACGAGAGCCGAGCCATGCTTCAATACTTGGCCAATAAGTATGCTCCGGACAGTTCTCTCTATCCAACAGATCCACAAAAACGAGCTGTGGTGGACATGAGACTATTTTTCGACATAGGGACTCTCTACCATCGCTTCGGAGAAGCTTATGTAAAACGAAATTCCATATTTCTGCTCTTTTACAAAGATTTGTTACATATGCATTACTATTTATATAATCAAAAATAATCCGACGTTTTCGATTGAAAGTAGGATTTGACTAAAATGTATTTTATTAAAATGGATGTGTCGTTAATTCGTATTTTCATCATTACAGATTTACTTATATCAGCAAATGTTAATTCAATGATTTTATTTTATTTTTAAATAAAGTATTCAATAATATTTCGAAAAGAAAAGGCGGATGAGGGGAAGATGACAAAGCTGAATGAAGCCCTAGGCTGGTTGGATGGCTTTCTTAGCGAAGGCTATGCTGCCGGCTCAGAAATGACAATTGCAGATTTCACTATCATGTCAACACTGAGCACAATTGAAGCTACCGGTATGAATTCTCCATGCAATAATCCACAGTACATGCGGGATTCATTTAATATGTCTTTTATTTGCAAATTTTGCTTATTAATTTATCTTTTATTGTAGGACATGATTTATCTGATTACTCTGCCGTCACCGACTACATGGCTAAATGCAAAGAAGAAATGGCTGGATATGATGAGCTGAATCAACAAGGAGCAGATCAGTTTGGTGCATTTGCTAAGTCAGCTATGGAAGAGGTTTAATCTTACTTCGTATGCAATTGCAAAAGTATACTGTAATAAAATTATTCTTCATCAACTATAACTATTTAGCTTACAGATAGATCGTAATAATATTATGAAATCCCAAGACGCAATGTAAAGTAGGCACTGTAAATAATACAAACATGTATATCAATTCTACGAGTACAATGATGCTTTTAAATATGTCCGAACTGGAATAACCGCAGCCGAAAATGCTTCTCAATTAGCACTCTACGTAAAATAAGCGTAATATAGAGAAAATTGTTGTACTATAGAATAATAGAAACTTTTTTCATTTATACAACACATTTTTGCACATCTTAGCTATCAAATCCTTTTCTTCAACTGAAGAAGGTCACATATGATTATTTTTCATTTTTAGTGCAAAAAGTGCAAGCAAAAATTCTAGGAATTAGTCAATAGTAAGAAAAGCATTTACAAATATCGAATCAAACTATTACTGTATGTACTAATTTCTTAGAGCATACTAAGTATTATTCAGAACGTACGGGAAACTTTATTATAAACTCGTCAATGAGGTTAACTCTACTCTGTGATTAGGAAAACATGTGAATACTTACTTACTACATATAAGCCACTACACAACTATGCAACTATGCATGAATAGCAAACGAAACGCATTTCTTCGACTTACTTTGGTCATTTGATAAATTATTGTAGCCTCGTGGAATGAACAAAATCACAATAATGTTATTATGTCTCGTATATCTGAAAACAATGGCTACAGGGTATTGTACGAAACATTTAGCTAAAATCGTTTACACAATAAAATGCTGTATTTCCATTTCGGTACAACCCGTTCTATTCCTATGTAAATCACAAATAAATCTAACTATTTGAATTCTACAAGAAAAACCACCATTGTGCTGATATATTTCATTTTAAATTCTCTGAAAGATTGCTTTTCAAACAGCCCATTTCCTAATTGCGGGATGGCGAGTACAGTAAAGAAAAAAAGTTCTGAGCTCTACCAGAAAAATTTGTCGTAAATGTAACTAAAAATAAGTAAATTAAATATACATTTGCTGTAATAGCTATTGAAAAGTATTATATTGATAGATCAAACTTACAAACCGATTAACTGTGAGATGTTACGGTCTGTATTTGAAATTGAAAGCAAGTTTTATCAGGATTCGAATGAACCAGATTTCGATACCAACGGTCAACTAATTCCAAAGTTATAACGAAAAATATCAGTAACTTTTAATCCCAAAGTGTTGATGTTTTTGTCATTAGCATCTGATACACATTAGCTCAATCACTGTAATTCGATTCTTCATGATATATTATAATTTTATTAATGCTGGATAGGAACAGATAATGATAACGAATTGATTAGTTTGGAATCTACTGGTGAGAAACCCCAGAAAAATTGGAAATTCCATTTGGAAGGAAATATCATTTAATAATTTTGTTTATAACTTTTGTATAAGTCAACCGTTATTAGTATCGAAATTAAGCTCATCCGATTCTTTACTTTCAAATATACATACCAATTACATTGCACATCTGAGTTAATTTTTTTCGAAGTACATGGAAATCCTCATTGCGTCCTAAATAGTTTACCTTGCACAATGTGACTGCACTTTGATTTAATAAAATATCTGTGGGAATGTAGATCGTAGTGTATCAATGAAAATGCTTTTCCGATGATGTATGGAAGAGGTGGAAAATGGATCGAAGTAGATCATTGAAAAATTACTTTCCTTTCCACTGATATTTGGGGGAAATGGATCAATGAAAAATAATGTTGTCAAAAGATTTAGGGGAGGGGCAAGTTGGATGTTTGGAAAGCTATTTTGCACTATTGCTTGCGGGATGGAGAAGGTGATGGAAAAATGACCTTGCACTAATACTTTTGGGATAGAGAAAGTGGATCAATGAAAAATGACTTTCCACTAGTACTGCTTGTCAAGCGCTTAGTAAGACCTTGTCAAGATTTTGTCTTATTAAGATTTGTCTTATTAAGATAAAA
>JAAAYG020004483.1:0-28799 GCA_009936455.2 Tomocerus minor
TATAGGATAGGGATACACAACTGCCTACGCTAAAAATGCGATGATTCTGAATATATTATGTAATAGTTTTAGCACATCGTTGAGAAAGTTCTTTGAATCTATAAATGGAAATTTGTGTGTGGTTAAACTTAAAGCAACTTCTGTTGCCAATTCCTTAGGGAGAGTTGAAAATTACATAAAACGCAGGATTTTTTCCCCATTCTGTGCCATAAACCTGAAGAAAGTTTGTGAAGTGGGGCAGAAAACTTTTTCGATCTCCTCCGTGATACATAATTCTATTTACTGTAAATAAAACTTGAAAAGTGCAGAGAAAATGTCGAAACTGACTATTTTCTTATCTATTGTAATCGTTTACTTTTGTTGCATTGCCATTGGCTATGGAGATTCTTCATCTGGGCCTGCTGCAGGTTCTGGGGCGTTAGCATCTAAAAAAGTTCGAGTCCTTAGTCCATCCGCAACTCGTCTCTATCGTTTACTTCGCAATGGGGTAAGATTCTTTCAGAAATTCCTTTCAAATGCAAATTAAAATTGACAATGGAACAAATAAAGTATGTTAATCATCATATCTAATAAATAAAAGACGTTTTCTCAATTGTTTCATTGTCTGTCTCATTTTATAGATGCAGGCTGGTGATGACGACATTCTTTCCGAAGACGAATTGAATTTCATTCAAAAACGTCAGTACGATGATTACGGACACATGCGTTTTGGCAAAAGAGACAATTTTGACGATTATGGTCATCTCCGATTCGGCAAATAAGTATACAATCCTAAGAGGTGATATGATTTAGTTCGTATATATATAAAATGATTATAATGTACAATATCAATAATTTATAGTCTTGTTGAGACCAGAATGCTTAAAATTAATTGTATATGTAGAGAACAATTATAAATAGTTGTAGAGCTGTGTTCCGACAATCTATGCATATTTTGAAGAGAAAGAAAGTATCTTATTAAAGCTTAGGCCGATTATCTAACCCTAAATTTTATTTGCAGACAAGTCCATTTTGTTGATTGCGTTTTATTTACAGTATGTCAACGACACCTCTTTAGCCAGAGCATTATTTATCAGTTCTAAAGTATGTTTTCTATGAAATCACTACATTGTAAATGTATTAATATGCAACGTAAGAGATCTCATTAATTTTACGTATGTAATACGATTAACTGTAAAGCAAATAATAAAGTTATCCTGGTTTTAGAAATGTTATGGGCAAAAGGAATTGAGATTTTAATTACAAATTATATGTTCTAGAAATGTTATACATTCTTAGTTTCTTAGTAGTTCTAAATAATCCGGTTCTTAGCATAATGCTGCAATAAACTGTAGTGTTATCTATAAACACATACGTAATTTGAGATGTTCTAATTATTATGATTCCCAAATTTACTACATTCTTCAATGCTCATAAATATATACATTAATACTGTAGATATTAAACTCAACTAGAACAGTAGCCTAGATGGTATCTAGATTCTAGATTGCTATGATTAAGCATATTACGATATAGTATCATCAAATATCCTGCTGAAAGAAGCTTGCTTTCAATTTTCTTTATTTTGTCAGTGATGCGTAATTACCAAAATAATAGTATTCGAGCGAGTATAACTCTGCTAAATTGCTTTTAGATGCTAACGCTAGTGTAATGTCTGCGTTTCATTAACTCATTAGTCATTAAGTGCATAGAAAGTACACGAAAGGAGCCATAAAACACAATAATAAATACTTGTATCTGTCGGTATAGTTGCCTTTCTAGGATGCTAGGATAAACATACGGCCAGGATGTATTTAGGCAGCTAATAAAGTCATCTACTTACAAGAACTAAACAAAAGTTTCGTATGTGCAAACAAGCTAAATAATCAGAATAAAACAAGGAAAGTACCACACGTCAAGCTACAAATGAGTCTAGAATCCTAGTAAATACATAATGGCTTAATGACTAAATTGGCGATTCCTGTTGGTTTTCCTATCGCTCATGTGTCAAATTACCCTCTTTACTAGTATCATCCCATTTATAGAGAGCATCAACTATAACATAATGCCTAGCACTAAAACACTAACACTGAAATTAAGAACGTGAAAGGTTTGTCATTAATATTTTATCTTCGTTGTTCAAGAATAGACAAATAACAAATATTAGAGAAAATTAGGTGTGAAGTTTTGTTGGTTGTGAACATAAAGTAGGGAAATAAAGAAAATATTTGTCATGGAGGAGTTTTAGTGACTTATCGAGTTTGTGTCATGCTAAGAGATATGAAAAAAGTTTGGTTTCCTGTTGTTGCTTGAATGGAAATGAAAGGGAGTTGATGGGTCAGTGCCAGTAGGACTGTCCTGGTGAAGTTTTTGAAGAGTCATCTGAGAGAGATCACGTTGGAATATGAAATAGAAATATGCGAGAGAATCTTTTGTGAAATAAAATGTAAGAGCGTAAAAGATTGTTATAGTTTTCTGTAAGAAATACTTAGCATACTCTTGTTGTATAGTATAATATAGAATATCTTTGGCTTGTATGTATTGGCAAGGGGAAGTGTAGGGAAGGGGGAAACGGAACGATTATTCGAGTTGGAATAGACGCTCCTTTGTTTAAGTTTTGCCAATCTCTGTGGCCATAAAATCCAGTCTGACTCTTCAGTGGAGTCTCAGTAACAAACGGGGCTTTGGAGGCTGCGGATGTGTGCCATTCTGTATGTTCTAGAAATATAGGGATAGGGCTAAGTGAGTACGGAAGGAAAATCGATACCTATGAGAAGAGAAAGTGAACATTCCAAAGTCCTACTACTGCTCTATTCTATATAGATAATATATACATTGCTCTATATTTCGATATATATTCTATAGAAGTAAAAACTAGTGAGTCTACTTTAAAATAGTAGAGACTCGTTTAGCGTAAGGATAAGCATTACAAGTCAAAACTTATCTAGAGCTCTCTCTATATATATATATATGAATATATATATATATAATATAAGAGAAGGATTTTCAGAACTATGTATCTATGTGGATATATATGGCTTCTTTTCATTGGGAATTCTACGAGCTTCCTCCTACGTAGTACTCTTCCTGTGTATTGTTGTTGGGAGGATATAGCATAAGGATCACTTTATAGTCTTCTACATTATACATTGCATAACACAGATGCATAGAGCAGAATTGTTTAATGTATGTACTCTGACTATAGTACTTAGTGTAGCACAACTCTGCCTGGCCCTGTTCATCCGAGTTTAACACTTTAGCTAAGAACGTATGTAAGGAGAAGTTGGCTACGAAACTCGGGCTGCCTGGGATGTGAGTGTGGATAAAACAGAGACGGGACACGACCCAGGACTAGGTCTAACTTAAAATGTTAGCATTGTGGCAGGCGACTGCCTCAGTTGAGTTTCAGTCCGACTTTCCCCACTTTTCCTTTGCTAGCCTATTCGCATATGAAAACAAATCGTAGTCTCTTCTAGGAGTTCTTGCATAGCACACACACGGCTACTGCCTCAACCTCCGGAGTAGTCTGTCCGTCCGGAATCCCTTTCTGACCCGATTTCTGCCCATTTCATTCTTTGCATATCCTCTCTCATCTCATCTCTCTCTCTCTCTCCAATACATTACATTCTATTTTCATTCTATTAGAATTTTACTTTAACTTCACTTGGACACATTAGACTCACACACAGCCACAAGGAGATCCCGGCCAATTCTCTCCAACAATTTGATATTGACTTGTATAGATAGTCTATCAGCTTTCACCAGCTTTTTACTAGTCACATCATCTGTCTCCATTCCACTTTCACTTCACTACCATCAGCCAGCCTCTTTTTCCTCTCCGACAACTTTCACCGACTCTTTCAACTTCATATCTCATTCTTAGACTCACTTCTGCCCCAGTTATTGCATAAAATAACTCTCCGCTCCACTCGATACACTCAATACTGGATGAAGTAATAACAAAACAAGGAAACTAACTAACAACTTTTGCTAACGGATGTGACTTGTGACATCGTCACTTATTAGAGCATCACAAATTTTTAATTGTCCCATGGAATTCGTTATTCAGCATAAATATCCTTGAAATACTCTTCAGTTAATGCTATATATGTGTTTGTGCTAAGTGTTTTCTAACTTTCTCTCAGTCTTGTTCAAACAATAGTTTTCTAAAGTAGCTATTCAAAGAATGGAAAAAATATTCACGACAATTATTTTAAACAGCATGGCCAACAAACATAAATTTTCAAGATAAACTTTTTTATTCATGAAAAGGCAGTGTGCAAAAAATATTCATGGTCTGCAAAGAGTTGTAAGAAAAACATTAGCAGTGCTACTGTTAGAGTTATTAACATTTGAAAAGTTTAATTGCTCATAAAATTGTCAAAAACTTTCTCCGTAAACATTGCGACCACACAATATATTTAGTCGCACAAGTTACTCGACGGAGGAGCTGGGTGCTAGTTAAGATTCTGGTAGACTGCAAAAGAAGAGTCCCAACCAACTCCAAACAACCGACGACAACCTGCTCATTGCCAGTCAGCTGACGAAGAACTGAATTGATTGTTTTATTTTTGATAGCATCGCTCCCTAAATTTGCAATTTCAGCAAACGGTAAGATTTACTATTCACATTAGAAACATTTATATACACATTTGAAGTTTTAAATTGTCACACATACATAGCTAGCAGGTCATTGTTCTTATTTCGTCTACAGTGAAATTAAAATGATGTACGCATGCAAGCATAAAGTTTTGCCGCATTGTGTAATCTACATGTAAATAATAGCCAGGGAGGGAGTAGAGTCCAAGATTACTTGAGTGGATATATATGTTCTTTCTAATATGGATTATTCGTAGTGTAACATGAGATCAGTATAGGTAGCTGAATAAATGCCTTGCTTTTCAACTGCCATTTCTTGTTCCGCACATTTCCCTTTTTAGGAGAGTGTTCTCTGTGTCATTTGTCAAAGCGAAGAAAGCTTGGTAACTACCTTGGTTTCTTTTAAAATTTAAATATATGCTGAGCCTTGAGCGAATATTTAGTATTTCTTATTTATATCTCTCTTTTCCTCTTTACTTGTAGGAAAAAGTTTTAAAAAATGGCAAACGATTGGATCAGGATGTTGGAGAAAAAGTAAATGGGCACATTGGCCATAGTTTTGGGTAGATATATATTAAGTATGCAGGCTAGCACGGTGTAGAATTGGAGTGAGAGAGGATTGTGTACATGCAATGCAGAAGAATACCAAGTGCTATTTTTGACGCCAGAAGAGTATGTTCCATTGTAATTCAATGCGTATGAGATAAAGTGTCTTTTGGGAGATGAGATGGTGAGACAAAGAAGGAAACTTTCCCTCTACTTTCCATTTTCTATCCTACGAAGTTATCTACTAGGGAAAGGGCGCGTGCATGTATATTGACTAAGAGAAGGTAGTTATTAGGTACATGGAAATTGTGTGGTTTCCCTCGGATGTCGGATCTTTAATTTACTATTACGGTCATGTCTTGGGTGGCTATTGATGAAACGGAAAGATCTTACCACACAGCAGACTGCATGCCTACGCAGAAAATAGAGAAGAGACCTAACTATGCGACAAATGAGAATCTTTAGTGCATTAGATCGATCATACACGAAAAACATTGTTGATGAACTATCGCGAAACGGAAATTGGAGTCGTTCTCTTTTTGAGTGGGTGTTAGGCCGTAGCCTCTGTTCTCTAGTGCACTTTGTTAGATCAAAAGGGTAGCAATTTTCTAAACCCAAACAATTCTGAAGTTTCCTATGACTAGTGAAAGGTTTTCCTTTCATAGTCCCATCTGTCATAGTATTATTGTCTGTTAAGGATGGGCTTATTTAGGGATTGACCATTACCTACTTCAGTGGACTTCCTATTTTATTGGAGTGCTTATTCTAAGATATAGTGATTTTCACTTCAAGCTTTGAGGATTCAATTAAAAACGAAAGCAATAAGCTAGGGAAAAGCAACTTCAAATCCCATTTTCGAATTGTTTATGTTATGACTGAGTTGACTTGGCTTGACATCCTATTGGCTGTCGGGCTGAAAAATGGAAATGTTCCAACAACATAAATCTTCTGTACAGCAATGTCAAGAAAAGCAAACAACCTCTCTTGAAATGTCCTTGGCTAAGTACTCTCCTTCTTTACCCAAGAAAATATTTCTCTTCTTCGCCGTACAATGCACTAATACTTACACCCCGTCGTGCCTCTGACTTTTACTACAGACTTCTCTTCATTTCTCTGTACTTTTAGGGATACGGTTGTGCTGTTATACTGTGGCCGTTGGCATTTTCTCTGTTTGTGTTTCTCCAGAGACTTCTGCATTCTGCATATGCTTCATAAACTTTTTAGCTAAACTGACGAATGCTGACTTTATTTGCCCTACGAATTAATGCGTACTTAGGGCAATAACCACTTCATCGCTCTATATTTTCATTATGCTACTCCGTTTTAACTATCTATATAATTTTTATGGGCAAGTGACTGTTTGTATCCTGTTTTATGCAAATATTTATCTCTAATCTCTTCTTTACACTCTCCTTGAACGTCAACGTAAAATGTTAACATTCTATGAACATCCTAAAATTACTACGTTGTAAGAATCTATTCAAAGTACGGTTTAATTATTCAAAATCCAAGTTATGGCTCTGCAAAATTAATCAAAGGATCAACTTGACAATATTAGGTAGATTTCTTGTAATTTGAATGCACAGGAAGTATTATTCCATTTGATTTTTAAACCACCAACGACGAAACAAATCATAGGACCATGACAGTTGTCCTTTCACAATGATAAATCGTTCCTTACTGCAGCTATAGCACATAATAAATAGGCTAGGCCACATCCAGGCATGAGAAAACCAGCATTGTCCCTACATATAACTATGTAGGAAACTGGAAGCATCCTTTATTTAATACAAAAATACATGGTTCGACTCTTATCTCAATTTCAGCTGGCTCAGACAGAATATATCTCTGACAGCGTCCTACAACCAAAGATATAATTCTTGCCGCATATTCTATAGAAATTTTTTATGGCACTGCAGATATTTACGGAGGCTATCCGTAGGAATGTTATAAGACTAGAGCGAACAGTTCGACTTCCTTGCTTACAGAAGAGATTTTTTGTTTTTAAGATGCTTTCGCTGTTGTAGCTTATGCCACTCTTGTCATCAGTTTGATAGTTTCAAAGTGATACAATCTATCCATCGTTATTATTTTTGACTAGATTGCTTTCTCTATATTGTGAGACTCAAAATATGCTGATTTTGATAAATCTAAATAGAAACCGGGTGAATTAGAGGGAAATGAATTCTTATATTATAGGTATAGAAGGAAAAGTAATTTTATATATGGAAATCACATAATTTGCCTACACTTCCTCAGCTTCTCCAATATCATACTCTGCACAGCTTGTCTGTCAAAGTCAGGCCACAAAATATCGATGCAGACAGCAATTTCATATTTTTTCTGCTTTCAGTGAAAGTTATTCGAAGCAGATGAATTTCTACCTGAATAAAAATATTCTAAATGCAGTGTGCGGTTATATTCGTCGAGAAATTTCATTTTCCTCACTCGAACTCCATGAAACTATTTTCGGGAACAGTGATTTTCGCATGGAGAGAGTCGATGAAAGTTTTATTCGAAGTTAAGAGATAGAAAGAGACAGCTCTCTATTCCAGATACCGATGTAATAAAATTTATAATTCAATGATGATGACTTGTGAAAATCAAGTCAAAGTTTCTGAAACAAAATGTTTAATAGTACTGACAGTATATACATAGAATGACAAGTGAAATAGAATATTGCTTTTTGATGGGAAAACTATGAAATAATATGTAACACTGATAATCAAAATTTTCTATATCACAACTTAACTGGTATGTATTTATAGCGTATAATTTTGTATAGATAAATCTACGCAAATTAAGTTCATTAATTGCTAAAGTCATTGGCGAGTTGAGTGACGTGATCCTAAGTGGGATCTAGGAATCGTTACAACCAAATCTTTACAAATGGGAGTAGCTATACACTTTACAACCAGATAGTGAAGCCTTACAACTACATTCGGCATTTTTACAACCAGGGCATGTGGTCGTTTTAGAGTGTATACTTGCCCAATAAATGACAATAATGGTATTATTCGTCATCAGATAGGCGACACAATCAATGTAGATTGCAAGTGTACACTCTACGTCGACCACATGCCCTAGTTGTAAAACTGCCGCATGTAGTTGTAAAGTTTCCGTCTCTCTGGTTGTAAAACTTCACTCTCGTTGTAAAATGAATGTCACTACCCCCAGTTGTAAAGATTTGGTTGTGAATATTCCAGATACTAGATACCGAGTGAGTTAGCCAATGAAATGGCGTAAAGTGCCATTACTATCATTACGTAATGTGCGACAGACATTGCAAGACAATTTTCTCCATTGTCTCTAAAGAATTAAGTGTTCACACATATACACACATCTTGGATAACTCACTTTACAACTTTGATAAGGGTAAAAAGGGTACTCTATCTACCTAGGCCAAGTTTTGAAATGAAACAGAGTCTGGAACTACTATAACACTTTTGGAGAAAATTGCTAATCATTTTTAATTGATGCTGGCGTAGATTGAAAGGAAACTTTTGGCGGAAAGGAGGACAATCTCGCATTTAAACGGTAACTACTGTAGAGTCTGTACATGTACAGCAGTCGCAGAAAAACATCACTTCTTAACAAAGTTTTCTACAGGAGAAAGAACGGCTTTACGACGTTATACAAGTTTATTTTACAGTTTCGAGAATAATAGACAAGTTGCAGACGCAACTTTGCTATGCTATACTGGTACTTAGTGTCTGTCTAGTCTAGCGTAGTCGCCGATTTTTTGCGACGTGTTTTGTGGAATCCTTCCAAAACACAACAGTAGTTCCTTATTCCAAGCTAAACTAAATGATCTGTATCACTGTTGTGTATCGTAAAATTCCTACATTAGTGAGCTAGTCGAACAAAAAATTGGTTTCAAAATCTACATTTATTATTTAAACGTGTTGTATGAAGGAGACTAGTGTAGCATTTTCTAATTCCATGCCTAATTATAATTAGATCCGCTCTTCCCAAAGGCATTCCTTTTATTCGTCCATGAAATAGAGATATCGTAAAAAGCTATATATTCGCAAGACGTAATGCAGAATCTATCCCAACGTTTTAAAGGTAGAGGCATTCTGAAGAATTCTTCGAAAGAACCTTCGTTTTACTAAAATTCCTTGATTACAAGATTCCTTGAGCTAAGTTGTAAATCGTAGTAAAGCGTTTCATCCTAGTAAAAACTTCATCAGTACGGAACTTTCGTTTGACTTGGAAAATGGTGCGAAAGATAGAATTTATCGTCAAGTATTTTAGCGACGTGGAAATTCGAAATAAGCTTTCTATAGCTTTAAGTATCAATAATAAAAGTAAAGCGGAGCGAGGAGAGATATTTATGTCCTGTCACAATCACATCAATCAGATAAACAAATTGCATAATTAAAGTTCCCAATTACAGAAAAGGTTTATGTTTGTAGCAGAGTTATTATTATTTCCTATTGCTAGAACATAGAGTGGTTTGAATATGACATGATGCCAAAATTGAGGATATAAGCGATTTTCTTTTGTGTACACAGCAAAAGCTTTATTCATAACAATCGACCCGTGCATTGACCCTTAATTTGCAATTCTCAACAAGACTTGTCTTATTTCTGTGATTCTCTTTGTAGCCATAAACTTGGGATTTACAGCTGGAATCACATGAATACAAATTCAATGTGCTCCTTACTTTACGCTCTCGAAAATAGGATCCTTTTGTGTGTGCCTCTGCGTACGCTTGACTTCCATTCTAAATGTGGTGTATAGCTAGAAAAGTATTTTCCAACATTATCCAGAAGAGTAGAATACAAAGTAACATGGAAAAGAAATGGAAGGAGAAGAGTAAAGACGGAAAATGTGTCTTGTCTCCTGAGTCTTTTGGATAAAGAGTCAGACAGGTCAAGCCCAAAGAACCAACTACAACTCGGATGTGCCAAGGTCTTTCTATCTCACAATACAACAATATAATATATAACAGAAGTAGCAAATATATTAGATGTAATGGAAGCCATGGCCATCAATTCCATCGAATAGAAAGTGCACAATACAAGAATAGACTGAATGACTGAACTTATTGCTATTGCCTCATCTGTTGTTGCTTTATAGCAATTTATTTATGGAGACCGTTACATGAGCTGACTAACGACACTCTCTCACTGACTTTTACATCCTTTTCCCTCTATAAAACCTGACACAATATCAGAAAAGCCTTCTCTACTATTAGGAACATGTGAAGTCGCTAAAACAAAAGTCGATAGGACCTAAACAATGAGAGCAGGCTCTACTCTACTATCATTTTCTCTCTGCTCTACATTTTCTCTAGTAACTAACGAAGAAAATAAACTTTCCCAGCCATTTAGTGAGAGAAGAAGGGCAGCATGACAAACAAACAACTAAAGAATTCCCGTCGAGAAACCAGTACAATTCTGCACCGGCTGTGCTAGAATTTTCTTTAAATGATGGCAATGGCACGTCCGACACCAAAATAAAGCGCGTGGGACGATGAGCTTTGCTGAACTTGGCCGGTGAAATGGAAGCCTTTAACCGAGTTTTTTGACTTTTGCTCCAAATTTCAGTATTACTACAACCGCCTATAACCAAACTTAGACAACAACAGCCATTATTAAACTGTCTGCAAACAACATATTGGTCTAATTAAGTGTGGCAGCGTAAATAATACATCCAATCAACTTCCTATTAATTATTTGCACAAAGAAATACCTATTGAACCTGACAAATGTCCCCAGTGATGATATGTTAGTAATTACCTATCCAATTAACGAGGTTTTAATTACAATTTTTTGGGTTGTCACTGATTAGTTTTGTCGAATCAACATTATCTGCTTGAAAATGAATATGAGTAGGCTGTAATTTAATATTAGGTTGTAATGAAGAGTGCCGACATGTGGTATTCAGTGTTGTCAGAGAAGAAGAGTGCGGACATATGGTCTTCAGTGTTGTTAGAGACGAAGAGCGATTGTAGCATTTTCACAGTAAACGTGGCATAGAAAGTATTTATGCAGATAGTAGCATCATTAGGTTTGTTAACGTAAATGGAAGGGATTTAGCTAATTAATTTTCTGTTTTGCCATTGTCTGGTGTCTGTGGTACTACCTGTAAACATGGAATTATTTATGACGTGTCTGTGTACGTACAAGAATTAGATTACTTGCACCAGTAATACTAGTATATATGCTCATACGACACGAGAGTGTTTGTTGGTTCACATAAAACAAAGTCAAACATTGTAACATAATATATTAATGCTATATATGCGAATGCTACACATACAGAACATTAATTTTCCGCATTTACCTGTTCACTCAGTGTACGTGCTATAGACTGAAAGCTAAATATAGGATTCTTAATATACCCATTGAGCAGGAGTAAATATCCCTTTGAGGAAATTCACAGGATTTGATACACTATTAGCTCTCTGCAGTGTTTCTGAACTATTGTGAATGGTGTGGATCGTTCTATGCCATTGGTCACAGTGGCATTTCTCGGGAAAAGTCAATATGTACGCATAGCCACTCTATACTGATGTGTATGTATACCTATTACCTAAGGTGAGCACAAACAGGAACCGTGGAAAAATGAATCATTTGAGAAGGCACTACTGGCCGTATATTTTACGGTGAGCCCTGTAGAATTTTGCAGGCCAATCAATCATTGCCGGTAAACGGAGGAGAAAGTGAAAGCGCGGAAGGGAAAGCACTGCAGTAGGTCCCATTGCTAAAAGTCAGCCGAAAAAAAGGAAGCAAAGCTGTACGTGTACATTATATATTATTAGAACATGTAAGTAGGATACTTCTCTTTCGCTTTCCCATCACTGACTGCGGTATTGTTCATAACGTAATTTAATGCAAGGACATAAATACATAGCTGACTTGTCTCTTTTGGCTTTGCTTACAAAATACTTTTGTGATATTTGGTAGCCGAAGAGAGTCGAGACACGTTCCGGAAAACCCTACTCTGTACTGTACATGTTGTTTGCTATAGAGAGAATGTGTCATTACTATTCTAACTGATTCGTTAGCTAGCTATCCCCCTACTCTCATACATAAATTGCCGACTATAATATAACATTTCATATATGCAATAAAATCCATTGTGCTCCGCTCTTTCTCTACGCAATTCAATTCAAAGCAAAATAAATCCAGTCCAGCCAGTTTAGTTCAACGAGCCAAATCTTGGCACGGAAAGTCACACCCAGTTATTCCTTGGCCTCCATGCCTCAACTTACTTCAACTAGTATATCATGTCACTGTATTATAATTGTAGCGCCCGGAACATAGCACCATGAATGTAATTCCAACCAACCATGTTAACCTATACAGATCTATTGCCTAAGTCCTATATATTATTTTAATAGTAGTGATTATACAAAACATGTAAAATATACTACAGGTATATATCTATTTAACATATATTGGCTATATCGGAAACTTTGCTTAATCACCGGCTATAAATAGTTAAAGTACTTGAGAGCAATTTTGGTTATGTTTTCAATATCATCAGTTAACTTCATCCATGAAATACGCAGACAGTAGTTACTATTTGGATAAGATATACGGTGGAATGTAAGAATAAATGTATCTATTGTATAATAAGTACTCCAGGAGTCAGGAGACTGTGAATTGTACAATCCCACCAGACTGAATTGATAGAGCATTGACAATCGTAAAACAAAATAGAGTAGAGGAGAGACAGGTTTATCGTTGAAGGAGCTTCCGTAGTTAGTTTTACATTTCGTAATCTATACGGTGCCTATTATGTGAGTACTTTTAGCTATCTGTAGCTGTAGTAGTAGAGTCCCCGCCAGGATATTAGCCATACTGGGCGGAAACACTTACAATGCGTACATTGCAGGAGAACATTATATCGCTTTATCGTTCCCAACTATAAAGAGCATAGATATGAAACTACTTTCCATTCTCGTTTTAGAGAGCCAACTTAATTCACGTCAATTCAAACTTTTTCCCTACGAGATTTTCCAGCTACCTACTATATATGTAGTAGGGATATGTGTGCAAAAAGTTGTTCTTACCAGTCAAGGACTCTTGGATTAGAAAGTATGTATAAATATAATGTGTGATTATGTGTATCTGGTTCTGTTCTATTACTTTACTCTCGTTTCTTGAGTCTACTGCCAGTTTCAGTTTTTTTAGTTGGGCGGATGTATCTACTCTCCGTTGGTGGAAAACAAGGAATCTCTTACCTACTTATGCTATATACTCTTGTGAAAGTCTAATAGAGTTTGATAGGATTTAGGGAGCGTGTAATGCTTGCAGACTGCCAAAGGATCTACGTATTCTTTTCTCCGAAATTCTATTGCTGAAACCTAATTTTTATGCAGTATTCGCATGTTGCCATTTCAAATGGAGGTAACTTTTGTCTATCTTCTGTCTGACTCTCCTCCTTCTAATGCTACTTATGTCTATTTATTATTGGGCTCCTATGTGTTAACGGAAAATAGCTATAGTTTTCTGTAACACGAGAGGAAAATGATTTTATGGCAAAGCTCCGGGGATCTTTCAGAATTTCTTGAATTGGCAACAGAACACTATATCAAATGGAAGAGAGTATTTTGTAAGCGTATCTGTTTTATTAAGAGGACTCTTCCGCTAATAATGCATTATTATTAGCAACGTTGTCTGTTCTATAGATCAATGGCTGTTGGATTAGGAGTCTTGTAGATATATGACCTTAATATAACACACAGAGCTCTTGAACAAATTAAATGCTGTGAATAGGATGGCGTGCGAGCATCTTTTCTAAGCTCATGTCGACCACTGTGCTAATGCGGATTTCCTCATCTCTTGATTTTCCTTAGTGCGAGAATGTCCATTCTGAACATGAGTTGATCATAAGAGTTCTTTTCTGAGTATCTGCAGTGTCAGTAGTTTTACGAGATTTTTACTTGTAGGGATGCTTTTAGCAAAAGCTTTTACACACATACATGCTCCGTTGAATTTGATTTTGCCGTTGCAGAGAGACATTATCACTAAAAGTATTTTCACCACTCCTCCTCCACCAAAGAAATTCCTCAAATGCATTAACTCATTCTATTCAATTTAGAGGCATATGCGACAGATTAATGTTAATCCTGCAATTAGAGCATTAAAACCTGAACCACTGACATTAAATTCAATGAATCTCTGGCGAAGTTCTTTCATTATCCTAAACCAGAGCACTATGTAAATGTATCTACAAATCTGACAGACACAGACAACACGGGCGATGTTTACAAAGCAGGATTTCTCTGTTATTTCCTTGTTCTATTATCGTCTACGGTGTCGGTCAACATGAAACAGCTAGAGAGAGACTATAAAAGAAAACAAATTACGTAGGATCTGTACCTGCATGAAAGAAAACAAGTAAAGCATTAAACTATAAGTGATTTCATGTGCCGAATGAAAGGAAAGCAAAACTAGTAGTGTTAGTCCTGTTCCACACTTTTGGCTATACTCTCAGATAGTTTCTTAGCAGGACTCTTTTTCCCTCACTCTTCACTCAGTAGAGAACTGGGCTTTGCGAATTGCGGATGTGTGGTGGAAAAATCGATAAGAACTTCATAGTCATAATAGTTTGTATGGACTAGTAGGCTCTATATATATTTTCTAAACTCCCTATATGCATGCAACTATATCTAATATATAATAGTACAGAGGTAATCGTAACTTCACCGTCCGTTTTGCTATTAGAACTGTAGCACACACTAGTTAAACTCTACCAAGGAAATCAAATTTAACTTAGTGGATACGTTAGTGAACATGCAGTCAAGTTTTTCCGTTATAATAATATACATAGCCTTTCTCCAATGTAACAGAACCTTCTGGGCCCAACGTTTCAACGACTTTCTTCAGCCACTATAACCACTAATAATATGAAACCGCGTATTAAGTAGATAAAGCACTAGGCACACCGTTATGTGTGTATTGAAATAAAACGGCCCTCTTCTTGCCTCACTCTTCTGTCTCATGCATAACACTTTGTAACTAGCGTTTGAATTTGACTTCGTTTCAGCTGCAACCATTCCCGAAGAATCTCACTCACTATATCCTACATAATACATAAGGACAAGAACCAAACACAAACTCAGATAGTGTCCTTCCAACAACTTTGTCAGAGCTAGAGTCCTCGAGGGTGACCGTCCGAAACAGAACGTATTACATACGAGAGACGTGCAATATGCAGTCTCTCGAGACAAGTCCAACAATATAATGTCTCCAGTTACATTGTTAACGTAGTACACACTTAAACACATTTGTACGCATAGACTAACAACGGAATAAAGCGAGCAGTTACGCTTCAGATACAATTCTTCTCTGTGCTAAAGTATATATTTGTAGTTCAGACTGCATTCCCTAAATACAAATAACTTTTACTTCCAGGTGTTCACTTTAAAGAAAGAAAAGAAACCAAAGAATTGTGCATTTCCTTGCAGTAGTTTCCTTGAATTACACAGAAAAAGTGACTTCTGACTCATTCTTTCAAGTTTCGCTAAACATATTAACGTAAAAGATAAAACACTCTAAATTACAAACGAAGTTTCGTTTAGCTTTTTTAGCCTAATGATAGATTAGTAGTAGACAAACTAATTATGAAGTTTTTGTTTGATGTGTAAATACGGAGAATTGCCTAAGGACTATATCTCAATAACATTTAATGAAATCTCGTTCAACTGGAGCATTCTTCAATTGTCACGCTCCAAAACTCACTGCTTAAAATCCATTGTGGAATATAGGGATCCATTGTAGTAAAATAAAGTATGGAGAATATGCGTGTATATAATCTATGTGGGAGTAGATATTTAAATAGTAGTCATTCGTGCAAACTGGAGGATATGTAAATGGCTAGGATGTGAGGTTCACTTTCATTCGGATGTGAGTGAGTGAGTGAGTGAGAGAGAGAGACAGTGGAGTGAGAAATATATTCTCCTACTTCTGCTCACGAGTGTTTCTGGAGTGTAGTGTAGGTCGGAGAGTAGGTTGGGACGATCAGTTTCATTCCTTTTTGGCTTGGATTGTGTAGAGAGGTCTTGAAAATCCTCTTCCTCTCTATTTGGTTTCTAATTTAACTTTGCACTCGACTCAGTCTATTGTGAAATGTACATCAACTTACTTATTCGCTCTCTACTCCACCAGTCTATATACTAATTTCACTCGGCCTTTAAAAAGAATTTCCCGAATGTCAATATGTGGACTCGGAGGTGGCATTTCCTGTGAATTGTACGGAGCGAAAGTTTAGTAGGTATAATGTTTGACGTGCCAAGCCAACTGTCTCTTTCTTAGAGCGTGTGTGTTCTATATTTAGTTCCGACGACTGGCATTTCCAATGAGAAAACTCTTTTCTGATCCTCGTGAGAAGTGAAGTGACTTAGTTAATGCACTTGTTTGTCTTCAGTTGACCATTATTGTGACTCTAGCCTACTTTAGTAGATATTGAGAGATCTCTATTAGGATTCTATGTGCACCTCTGGGAAATCCACATCCATTTGTGACTAATCCCATGTCGATTGTCTCAAATGCACAGTAGCCTTTCTATCTAAGAATAAGTAACAAGGGCAAGTAAGTACCTCACTTACACTACATTTATTCTTATTTTACTCTCACTGCATACTTGAGAACGTCAATGAGCGTTTTCACTCCCAATTTCCCTTATCGACAGCAGATATTCCGGCCCCTATTTCTATTCCTTGTCCTTAGACATAGAAAATTGGTTTTCTTGTCCAGAAAATCTCTGACGCAAGTCAAATCAACTATGATAATGTGAAATTGGGAGCTGAAATTTTTATGATAACTACATTCCTCCGTCCCTTTTCCTCAAACAAAATGCGTTTCCAGTTTTCTCCTTTGTTCTCTCCTTTGAATTTAGAATTCCTGTGGTGGAACTTGTCAATGTCAATATTCCTAATAGGAAAATCCAATTTACGTGCATGAAATACCGTTCTATAATAGAAAGTTACATGGTAATTAGCTCAGAGAAACTCACTAATATAATTTGTAGCTATTCAATGTTCTGGTTAACTTTAGGTACCTAGTTGTTGATTTGATGGCAGTAATGACAAAGCTATACTTACAGATGAATATTTCAGTTTGAACAGACGATCTTCTATAGATAACTTCTCTAATTGTACCTTACACTTTGATTAGATACTCTCTGCCAACAACAAGTTACCAGTACATTGTTAATTGAATAATGATATTTCTTTGTACGTAGTGTTTTTGGCATACACCCACATCTCCCGTTTTCTGTTGAGACGGTTAGGAGCTGGGACATTGACATATTTAAATGATAGGATAACGGTTGGAGTAATTACCCGCGTGGTGAATATAAACATATTATTAGAAGAAAGAAAGGGTGGCGATGCAGAAAAAGTAGCAGACAATCGGGACTTTGTTGCATGCATGCGATTCAATCAAGCTGACATGACGTGCAGTAAAGTGACCTGAGTGCTCTTTCTTCAATTTATGTCATACTGTCGCATGCCTTCTTTTCTTCATGTCATGTTACGTCAGGTAGGGGAGCCACGTGCCATTCATCCTGAAACCCTGCAGCGAAATCCTACGTCCAACGAATACCAATATACATACATAAAATCCAAAATGCAACTCCTCCAATAGAATTTCATTGAGATTGAGACGCTCCCTACACTCCCTGCTCTACTTTTATAGCGTGTCTTCAATTCTTTTGTCGTTTTATATTCAATTGCTTTCCATGGGACAATATTGAACTCCAAGTTCATTTCTATCCTTCGATGGCTTTATTCTTTGGCTCTGTAGCCATATTTATAGTATAAATGATATTATTGATATTACTACTTTACTACTATTAGAATATCATCGGACTTTTCTTTCCTAGTTTTTGTGATATCGGTATTTAAACCCTTCTTGCAGCGCTTGAAGAGGGAAGTGACGTAGTTTTATTGCGTGCTCCACAATCCCTCGATAATTGATTGAAAGATCAATTTTTAATGGGTTGAGGCTCCTTTCAACAGCCACCAACCAACAATTACTTCCATTTGCAGTTCCGTTTTTAGGCTCTTAACAAGAGACTCTATAAACTATAAACCATTAAAGGCAGTTTAGGCTAAGGTCATTGTATCAACCGCAATTTTTCTTCACTACCATTATGTGCTAAACCGCCATAGATCACCTTGTCTTCATCCTTTTAGTGGTTTGATCTTAGAATTAATGCTAGTAACTTACTGGGCTAGGAACTAGCCCAGTAAGAATATAATAATAATAATATTGTCATCTCAAGCTTAATATAATAGAAAAATTGGAGCAGTTTGAGAATTGGGCTTCAAAAACGGCTGTTATTCGAAAAAACGAATTGAAACAAAAATTTTCATGAAATTGCCAACGAGGAAAACTTCGCTTTTATCAGCGGAATTTATGATGGGATGAAATAGCTTGATTTAAGTCATCCTAGAAGTCTTTTATTAGGTTTCATGTTAGGTACCTTAAAATGAAATGTGACTAGCAAAACTTAAATTATTTATATCTTGATTAAACGGAAATAAATGTAATGTAAAGCATATAGAAAGCCCGTAGCATCAGTTTATCGACCTTTCTGCACAAGATTGCAAGTTAGATTTCACAGAGAGCCGTTTTGCGGTATGAAACAATGTTCTAAAGTTACAGCATTAGTACCTACATAATATGATTCATGTAGAGTACGCTGAAGAAAGGAAGAATGAAACAATTGCTCTGCATTGCAGAAAAATACAAAGCCTCCAGTTAGTCTCGTCAATTTATTTACTATGCGAGTGCAACTATCCAGAACAACAAAGCAAGTTCTTTTGAGTCTTTGCATTCATCAGTGTCCTTTCATCTCAGTTTGTGTCCAGGTCATTTGGCCTCAGCCCATTTGCAAATAGCGATAGTTGCTCTCATCTCAAACTATTCTGTAATCAAGTTTTCGATCAAAAGCTGTGGGATGTCAATTTACAAACTTCTAGTAGATTGAACTATCTCTTTATTCCTTCTAACAGTAATTGTTCGCTCGAAGAACCAATAAAATGATACAATCAAAATCGAAGCCAAAACGTAATATAACACATTTCGCGAAACACGCAAATGAATTATAATCTACTATCTACTAGATGATACCTACTATACAAAATAATAGTATATATAAAATATTAAAAATGAAATAGTATATAAAAGTATATAAAATTTAATAAAATATAAAGTTTTCTGGTAGTAGTTTTGTTAGTAAAATTAATAGTCGTACTTCTATGTAGTGTCTTCATGATAATTATATTTAGGAACCATTTGTGTGTTGTGTCTATTATCATTATCTTTTTTGAAGACAGAAGCAGTACAACAGTGTTGTTTCTGACTAACGTGTACAAAAACGATTAACGTTTTAAGTCTGAGACTTGCCAACGCTACAGCCATTCCCAGTTTTCCCAATGCAATGTCTTAACTCCCAAATTCGATAAGACTGCCGCAAAAAATCCTAAGAAGTGACTACCTATATACTCACTACTAAATAATTTACTAAGCTTAAGTACCTTGTCAGAAATCCCATGGAAGATTAGGGAGATATAGCGTGCTATAGAGAAATGTAGCATTTATAGATTTTGTGGAGATACTTTTTTCCCTGACTGGCATTTTTTTACCATAGGAGATTTCTCATTTACGAAGACACTATAATCTTCTTTCTTTCCAATTGTATTTACTTTTGATGTAGCTACAGGCAAATGGAATATTTCTAGTTAGTTAGTTGCTTTAGAATGTATAGAGAATAGAATTTACGTTGGAAGTTGAAACTCTTGATGCGAAATATTTTGTGAGTAGTATGTACCTACATATAATGAACTGTCGCTCTGGCATTCTTTCTGATTGAACATTCTGAGTGAGCCTTTAGTTTGATTGGCAGTCATTTTAAGATTTCGTTTTCACGTGCAGATCTCTGAGTGAACCTATAGTAATCCTATCATTTGGTAAAAGTAATACAAAAGAAAATATAAGCTTTGAATTGAGAAAATTATGAGATATATATAGTTATAACCATATATAAATGTATATATATGCTATTGTGTATTATGTATAATAGTAGTGCAATTTGAGTTAGGCACAATATATCTGTCTGTATGTGTCACTAGGATAATGCATATGTGTCTTTTGAGGATCTTCAGTCCACGGTGAATTCCTATTGTGTTTGGGGATAGAATGCTTGTCATAGAGGCATTGAAAGTAGCAAAGGAACATAGTGAAGCGTATTATCAGGTCTAACAAATGGTGTATCCTTGACTTTTGCTAGTGAATTGCAGTGTGGTAGTCGATACTCTCTCATCATCATCTGCCTGGCTACAGGAATGGCACATTGTTAAAAGCTTGTCTTGTCTATTTAATGTTGCATTGTGTATTGGATTGTGTTCAGTTTGTATTGTAGTGTCGTGTGGTTAGGTTGTGTTATCTTGCAGCATGCCGTTTACCTCGTCGACATGCATACATGGAACATCCTTATTTTCTGACTACACTAGCCAATGTTGTAATTTTAGTCAGATCCAGCGTTTTGTGGTCCAATCTACCAACACGAACCAGTGAGCTGCAATTAGTGACTTGTATATTACTTAGTGTCAGTGTGTGTGGCGTGTTTGTGAAACCTATCTCTAAGGTTTTCTTCGTATATCTCTTTGTTTCTGTTGTGTAGTACTCACCATAAGCCTGTTAGTTCTCATTGGCCGGATTGATTATTAAAGGAAAACACAAAGTACACAAACAGTATGCATAATAAAACAACTCAACTATGAATAGTTGATAGTAGCATCTCGGAAAATGAATTTCATTACGTTGAGTGCTCTCCCTTTTTAGAATGACTCAAAACTACTATGCACTACTGCTTTAATTTCCCTTTGAAATCTCTAGACATAAGTATCATTAACTCCGTCGAAACTGAAACTTTTCCACATTTTGCATGCAATAACACTAGAAGTGGATTAAGTTTTAATCACAATTCAGAATGCAATGAGAGGAATTTAAGAGGTAAGTGTTCGACTTTCTGTTTGCTCTTCAAATAGAATGAACACATCAAGTGTTATTATGGCAAATGACCTAAAGTCAGCTCAGTGGCTCCTACCACTTTATAAGTGTATGGACTGGGCATTCAATTGTTTCTATGTAAAAACCTTAATTTACACAAGTGTTCCTAACTAGAGAAATTATACTGAATCGAAATGTATGTGCGTAATTATTACTTACAGGCTTTGTTGCAATAACATTGCAATTTGTTATAATTTGTAAGGCAATGGTATTCTTTTCTCCTAAATGCCCTGCACTTATTGTGCTTGAGATTTATTTTAGTTGTAATTCTCATCCCGTACTTATAGCTACGTCAGTTAAAATGTTTTCAACCATGGAAAATGCAGAAACTTGACCTAATAAAGTTTATAAAAATATGCAATTTCACTTAATTGTGGATACTGCATACTTCAACAGTGTTGTGCAGCAATTGGGTACTAAAATAAAGTGCTCTACATTAGATTTTGGATGTGTTAGCAGACTAACCCTTGCATTTTTTTGCACATACATAAAAGTCCATAAATTTGTGTTCCATTGTGTTAACCTTAATGTCACTATTAATGGAATTATTCATTCAAGATGCAATCCACTGCTTTTAAATTAAGTAAACACTACAGCAAAACTCGACAACATTACTTTTGGCATATATTTCTTGACGATACTTAAATGAAAAGAAGTTTAGTACGTAGAATGTTAATACGTAATCGATAGATATATGTAAGTTATGCAAAGTTATGCATTAATAAGCTGTTTGGTAGGGGGTGGGTAGGGGTATATACGCATTCGGGTTCCCTATATTGTATAAACTATAAACCATGTGCTTGGAGTATGACTGTATCATTATTGTTGTATAGGACTTAGTTATACATATGGTTTGGATTGTCTATAGAGTGTGTGCCGATTGTTGGTTTTTTTGCGACCTTGTGCTTGCTCTTCACGGCAAAAGCTTGCTAATGCCAAAGTCAAGGTTTCCTTTCGTTATTCAACCACAGTGAGAGGAAAGTCAATGTTTAAATCTTACAGACACAAACATTGAAAATAATGTCAAAGTTCCGCCATTCTTAGTTGTGCGTAGCTTATTAGTGTTAGACGTAACGACTTTTACAGAGAAGGTCAATTAATTTCATCAGAAAACCCCAGTGGTACCTTATATACGACTATAATGCACAGAATTTTTAGAGAAGTGTATAGCATGGTTAAAAACCAGGTAAAATGACGTGTTTACATTTGTTGTTGCCCAGATGTCTAATTTGTATAAATAATACGGTTAGTCAATGTAGACTTGACTGTAGCAGGTGTATGTATAAATATTCCGTAATCAATTAGCCATTACAAAACACTATGTACTGATGAGCCATTACACTAGAACGATAGAAATGAAATGAGTAGAGCAATCTAAAGAGGATCTTCGTGGTAAAAAAAGTCTTCTAGTAATATGATGTAGCCCTGAAAAGACGAGAGCTACGATAGGAATACATACACTATGTAGATGTTGCATAATCCGAACAAAGCCACGGACAGACCGTGGAGAATGTGTGCTCCGTAAATAATTTATTAAATCATGCATTCTTCAGACAAGGGTAGGAAAGATCTACATGTACATTATCCTACACTTAACCAGTCTGGCTCAGTCTACCGTTTTAACTACATCAAAAATTTAATGCAAAACTGGCATATCTGTGCACGAAACCTCACACTGACACTACTCAATTGACAAATTGCGATGTTTCCTTAGTAGACATTTGACTCAAAGGCCCTCAAGAGGTTGTAAAAGCTCCTACCACACTACCACTGAAGTCTCAGCTCAGTTATATAGCTATAATCTTCAATATTTGCCTCAAAATAACATTTTATTACTTAAACTACATGAAAATCCATTTCATACACATTGGTGGAAGGCAGTTTCCTAACTATTTGTGATTGCTATGAAAAGTGTCCATTATCATTATTAGCAGATTACTCAGTGTAGCTGCGTAAACAGTGGAAAACACCTCATTCACAGAAAACTCAACCTACAAAGGTTCTCTATTAACTCTGCACTAACAATGAGACATTGAGAGTACCTGTTTCCTTGTGCCTTAACTCTTTGGATGTATACTACGAATTGTGTTATTGACACGTTTGACATAAATCAACAGTGGAAGAAATAGAAAGTATTCGAATAATAGAGCACTTTATAACAATAGTAGCTAAATTGCGACCACGCCTTTGCAACTAGTAACAGTGTCTCACAGATTGCAATATGTTCAGCAAACATGCAAATACAATGACTCTCAAGATTTTAATTGTATTAAGAGTGGGACTACTATCAACGAATCTTTCAACGAATTTGGAAACCATGTAGATATAACCCTATGTTATATAGTAAGCATATAGCTACCTACCTGTTATTATCATTTTATTTGCAGTAAATACTTGAGACTTTAATTGCGAATAGTTTCCCTTTGTACTTTAGTTCATTGTGAAGCCACAAAATGTACTAAATAGTAATCTGTGAAAGTGGAGCCAGCAGCAAATAAGGATTAAGACTCTATTCTATGCTGACCATGCATTCCAAAAATAATTAAATTTTGCAAAATTTATCAAACAGACAGTTATATCTCCGATTCAGAGATGAAAGTTAGCAATAGCGGATCGTAAATTTGTGAGGGAACATTGTACAAGTCCGTGAAAATCCATATTATTTTTCTATGGCAGAAACTCTAGGAGGAATAGAATTTCTCCCTAAAAAGGATAAGAGGAATTATGATAGTCAGCGGTTGTTGATTAGTTTAGGGTGCTTTTTAACTTACAGACGCGTAGGCGTCCCTCTTCCAATCGCCTCATGAATTTTTATTTCTTACTTTGGGCGATGGTGGTGACTGCTTAGAATCGTAGATGTAATGATTTTTAGATACTACAAGAATTTATAAGGTTGTCTCATTTTATTTTAGTATTTTTAAGTAATAGATAGTAATGTACCATCAACGTTCTTTGATTTCTCTTACGGAAAGAGATACCTAGATAATATACAGATGTTGTGATATAAGCATTAGTGGTTCGTCTTTTTGCCCCAAATTATTTAGAGAAAGTCACATTAAAGTGCATGATTATGCTGTGAAGGGAGCTGCATTTTCATTTTTCATGAATATTTCATATCTACGTAATGACAGGGGCTATTAGTAATAATGTGCTGTGTTCCCTTAAGAAATAGCAGAGGAACATTACATTAGCAGCAAGCATGCAGCAAAAAGTGGATTTCTTGCTTAGTATACTGTCATTAGAGGAACTTGCATTAGAGTAATTTGCATTTTGCATCAGCAGTTTAGAGTTTACGAGACACTGTCACTGTTGACTAAAGTGAATTGGAGTTCATCGATATCACAAATAAAATTCAGAGACCAGTTCATCTGAACCTGTAGTTAACTAGATACTCATTAATAGGTAATGGTGTGTCAAAGATAAAAAGTTTAGCAATTTGTAATATGCCAAAGGTGATGAGTTTATGGTGCATGGAGGAGAGGTGTTAATCAGGCATGTTCTAGTGCAGGCGAGTATCAAGACTCAAGACTACAAGAAACAGAAGGCTTGCTCTACTTATTTTTAACTTGCTATCATTAACATCGTCGTATACAAGATATTCAATTATCATTGTTGGTCTTAAAGCTACTACGTCAGTCGACTTCGCTGACTAGCACAAATGAGGGCCTTACTAACGGAAGTCTTAAAAGATTGTGAAACTTTTGTGTAACAAACTAGTCTCCTTCTCATTATTACCTTTTTAATTAGTTTCTTGTCAATATCGTATCGTCATTATCCTTAACTTTAATTTCCTAGCGTCCCAAGTTTCCCATATCCTATTTTGCATCTGTATACAACGAATCTATAAATAACGAGTGTCACACTATTCCAAATCTTTCTGATGATAATAAATGGGTAGTTTTCTGTTTCCTAATTTCTAACTTCCTGAACAACTACAACATTCGTTCCCAAAAGTTCATTAAACTATATACAAAATTCATTAAAAGTCAATCTGCAGATACAAATCTGGGGAATAGCCTAATTTATCATTATAAATTTCCTTCAACTCTACGATGAATCAAATATAGAGTATAAGGTTTCATCAATATTTAATAACATCGATGTTTATAACCAGCCACTTTCAAGTGGATTATGAAATCACAAACACTGAAATTCCATAGGTTCACCGTAACTATTTCTTACGATTTGATATTTCCAGGAAAAAAACAAGTATTTTGAGATAGTTATCCTGCATGATGCGGTGGTTGCCGTATGTCGCATTTCCTTTCCTCACTTAACTCCCAGGAATTTTACACAAAATTGCTGCCGATGATGATCTGATAATTGCAATTGTATGTTCTTTATTCTAAGTTATTAATTTGAGGATATTTTCTTCTACTCGTGCTATTTTATAAAATCAATACTGAAATACCACCGTTCAGGGTGGTAACTGAGAAAATACGTCAGATAGTACTTAGATCATATAAACTTTTGCTTGACACTCAGTTGGCCAATGGCATATTATAACTGGTTTGCTATTGTTATATGTTATCTTCCCAGGTAATTTTATAGTTCAGTTATGAAAATTTGTGGTCGAGCAAATACCGAAAAATACATAAAGGAATATTTTCTTATTTTTACTCTATAAAGGACTGCAAATACATTTGATCAACCATTTTTAGCTGTATATTGTATAGGTATCTATATACTAAAGGATTCGGGATACAAAGACTGTAAACCCATATTTTAAGAAAATAATACCTTAGATAATAACAATGGCACGTTATGGAGGCACATATCATAGTTGTCGTAGGTTAATGTAGTCGGTAAAATGTAGTAGAACATTTCGGCCAAATTGAATTGCCTAAGAAATGGCAGTGGGAGTGTGACACTTGGAACCTTGTTCTGAAAAAAGCTTTCACTATAAGAAAGAACAATAATACATCGGGTAAAGTCACAAAAGTTAAGTAAGTCGAGGAGTTTTATTAAGTAGGTATTAGTCCGGATAGTCGGATAACTGCCTAAATGCAAAAGGGAATACAGCAATATGCAATGGTGCGAGCGAGTATTCCACTAAATGGGGAGTGAATTTGACGCTAGAGTTCTGTTGGGTCGTCCAGCATCAGCATCTATGGGTAAGGTTAAGGTTTCGACAATTCTCATGAGTAAACTGAAATTGTAGCACGAAGCATTGAGAAAGTTGCATAATAGAAGAAGATCATCTTGTCTATATAGATTGCTAGGTCGTAGGGGAATAAAAAATATAACGAGAAAATGTAAACTTGGCATACACATTCACTTTCATTCAACACACTGTGATAGTGTCGTGTGGTTCTATTCAAACCGAGAATCATTCTATAAACGAATTTGTTTGTATCTATTATGCGCATTGTACACTTTCCCAGAAAATGCTTTTCAGTAGCTACCAACAATCGCAAACGTTCCACGGTTTTCCTTCTCTCCTTTGTAATATTGTACTTTTATTTGTGTGCAGTGTGCTTTTAATGCGTAAATTTTGTTAAGATTGGATGTTCTAATAGCAATTAGTAGGAAATAAATGGAAGTTTTGTATTTAATTTATCTCCTGGGGAAAGTTAATGGCTCTGGAAGCTGTAATGGAAATATTCAGGCTAATGTAATAACTCAATGCTGGCTGTCAGTTGAGAAAGAGCTCTAATGGTAATTCAATCCGATGAAATTTAGTTGTTTTAATTATGCTTCACTCATGTACTTACGCTTTCTACATATTATACTATACTGCATCTGTAGATATAATATGTTCATATCATACTATGCATTAATAGTAGGTTTTTCATTTTCGCCTACTATAATGCCAACGGATACAAAATTAGCACACTATATGCGACTATGTGTTACAAGGTTGCTCATTCATTATGATACATTGTTTGGAATGTTTGTGGAATTTGTCTTCAGTATAGCGTAGGTAGACCCTACTTACAGATGAGCGCGCAATAATATGCAGGATTGTGGCACTTACTATATGTAATTATATTGTCCTGAGCAAAATTCAGCAAGAAACAGGAATAACATTTCAATCCTGGGTTTTCCTGCAGGTATAAACACAAAATAATTTTCACACATTAACTATGCAGTTTTGTACACACTGAGATTTGGTTGCACATACATGTCTGCACTTTACTTTCCTCTCCATTAATTCACATGATGTTGGGTTCTTGATAAACATGATCACATGATAAAATTACTACTAATCGACATAACTTTATTATTTGCAATGCATATTAAGTACATTGTATCATAGCAGTTCAGTGTTTGGCATTAGATTTGTTTTGTATGTACAGGATGTCTTCCTCAAAACTGACTTTCGTTAACTTCTGCATATCTGACATTTTACATAACTGCAATCACATTTATCCGTGGACATTTCATTTATTATTTTCTACAGCGGGAGATTGTTTTAATTGGAATTAGTATTCCATATAGGTAATAGGTATTCCCCATCTACTAGTATCTACATTTATATTACAACTTTCAAGTCTAGATTTTAGACACCTAGTATACGTCCACCTTTCCAGATGAGCTTATAACTACAGCAGTTACAGTCCTATAATTCTAGATTGCTTGAATTAGTTTTATTCTAGTTGGTACGGAAAACTTGTTAAGACAGCATAAGTTTGTCCAGTAAGAGTAGCATCTCATTTCTCATGGTGTAATACTCTCCCTAGGTTCGCATTTCATATCTCAACATAGTTTCATTAGAGTAATACAGATAATTTAGAGGAAAGAGCCGCCAAGAGTCTAAGTCTTATCACTCCCCACTGAATTTCAAACTACTTACCTCTTCACAAACTAGCAAATTAAGTTTGAAGTTTAGGTGTTGGCCAAAATTTGGGATAGCAATGAATATACTTGATTTGAACACATGCAAATCTAAGTAAAAAGTAATAATAAGTATTTGTGAGACTTTAGTGGTCAATTTTAACCTATTTTTTTTCTCTCGATGCCCATCTTTACACGATGCCAATTTCAAACTTCTGGAAACATTTAAAACAGGATCCCAACAACGAGCTGACCAAAAAATATATTTGTCCAAGATTTATTGCAATTGCAATCCTATAGAATAATATTAAATGACTAGAGGTTTATGCTTCTTTACGAACCTTATATAATAATTGAAATTAGTTCTATGTGGGAATTAAAAGCCGACAATATATAGTCGAAATAGATATTCGAAATTCAACAACATTAATTGGAGTTAACTAAGGTGGGTACCAAAAGTTCTTTGACAGAGACTTTATGAAATGAATACGTATATATATCAATTTATTAAACCTCATATGATTTTCTGGATTCACTATTCACCGTTTCATTTTAGAATGCGGCTATTCAATCCGTTTAGAAATATTCTTCGTTGGTTTAGTAGTTTGTGGATGCAAGTCTGAATAGGACGAAATGTCAATAGAATAGAAAGTCGTGTGATTATTTCGAAGTTTATTCATTTTCGATGCTATTCAGTCCATTTCGTTTGCTATATCCCATTTGTAAATGGCTTTAACAATGTGTATGATCGTCGTTGCCTGTGCTGGAATTGGAAGTAGTCTCGCTGGTGGAAATAGTGTTTTCTTCCCTCCAACCAAAATTTTCTCCAAATCCTTCCCGGTTTGCAAAAATGTCTTC
>JAAAYG020004494.1:0-28798 GCA_009936455.2 Tomocerus minor
CATGGAGATTTTCCGAAAATGAGAGGATTGCTCGATTTGCGAAAATGACATAAACGCCCGCAAGTGTCCCCCTTAAGTAAATAATTATTTTACATTCGCATCAAGGCGTATGGACTGTTGCCTATGTTAATGTTGTACTGTCAATGGCAAGGCAACAGTACATACGCCTTGATTCGCATTTAGTTTTGGAGCATCTCCTCCCCCTCCGGGAGGAGAACCCCCGAAGGGGGCGAGGAGCCATGGGGATCGAAGCATCTTGAGATTTACAATAGGAGAATAATAATAATCATACAACCAAGCACCGTTAGTGTCTTAGATCATAGAGTTTTACTACAGCATAGACTAGGACGATAAAGAATATTATAACCATACAAAATTCTCAGTCACATAATTTCAACCACGGCTAAAATACCTTGTGAATCTTGCGTCGCAATGGCAGACGACGCTTTCAAGAAAATGATATCGGATTTCACAGAAAATTGTACTAATTTGCTTGACATGATAAAAGCCAACTTTAACAATGGATTAGAAAATATACAGAAAAATTACATAGAGTTGCAATCCCAATACACAAAAGCCCACGTTTCACTAATGCAGCAATCTCAAAAAGGTATTAAAATGCATATTTTTCTACATGGATATGTAACAGTTTTAAAAGTAAGGTTGTATTGCTGTTCTCGCGTTAATAGTGTTATCTCTAATAACGTTACGTCTAATTACATGCAGCAAACGCAGATCTGCTGGAAAATATGGGGAAAAGTTATCAGCAACTTAAAAACAATTTAAAACAACTAAACGACAATACTCGTAAACAAGCTGCTGATTTTTTCGACAAAGGTATAGGAGATTTTAAAAAATCTTGTGAAGAAATCATTAAGAAATATCCAGAACTCAAGGCAAAAGACTATCAAGACACAATCAAAGCCTTAAAAGACAGTCAGACAAAAAACGACACAGGAGTTGACAAATTATACAAAGAGATTGTTACGGCAATGGGTATTTACAATTTACAACCGAAAAAAAATCCATGGCCATATAAATTGAAATTAGGTTGGGACTAATATGTGCATACCTGTATTTGATTTTATTAGATAGAAGTTATGAATCTGCTGTCAAGCAAATGACGTTTCCTGCGTTTAAAGAACCGACCATACCCGCATTTACAATTCGTAAACTTAGTGGGACGGGAGAAGTGGCCGGACCTTCTACAAAGAAGTAGAAATGTCCAATTCTATTTCTTAAACTTAATACATAATATAATATCGAAGAAAACCTTTACCAAATGATGCTATCAATAGGTTTTATGGAAGAATTCATGTCAAAAATGATTTGCCAATTGTTATTTTCAATAAAATTACCTATTCACTGAAAGATATAATCACGCAATATCTCTTGCAATTAAAAGTACAATAGTGTTGTCTCTAAACTATTTTATAACGAGTTGCCTTTGATTTTCGAGATACCGGGACAAATATTATTGGTTTACAAAATACATTATTAAGATACTGTTTTCTAGTGGGAACTGCGAGGAGATTAACCTGGAACCATTAACATAAAACACAAGAATTTCGTACCTTGACAAGCAAGCCCTTGAGACCTCTTCAAATGGACCCAATTCATCAATTTCATTTCGTCCGAATTGCAGAGTTCGTTTTGCTATGCGAATCAATTGACGTGTTGAAAGGGAAGAAGAAAGGGATTTTTTTGAAGATTCTTTTGAATCTCTAAGTTGCCTTGCAGTTTCCACAATATTTTTCATTTCAGGACGCAAATCTTCATCGCCGCACTATAGAAAAGAAATTATTAACAAGGAGGAACGTTTTCGTGTACAAGAGGAGGAAATAAACTTCACTTTCACCTTTCACATATGTAAAAAGTGGCACGAAAGCACTTACAATGTGTTTTATGATGTCCATCTCCTCTTCCAAAGTGACATTAGGGATACGGTGATAAAAGAACAGACTAAGCATTTCTGGCGTCAACCACTGCTTTTTATTCTTGGCCGTCCCTGATTTCTCTGGCGGCCCTGCTGTGGCTACAATGTAAAATTCTGGATGAATGCGAAAGATTTTGTGCTTGTCATTAAGAATTTGGTCTGTGTAGCCATTTCTTTCTTTTAACTTATCATATCGATCCGCTCGTATAAGTCTTGTTCCGTCGTGTAGCTGCAATTCCCGATCATGGACAAGTCTAATAATTGTAATACGACATGTTACCAAATAGACTCTCAAAAATGTTCTAACTAATCAATTCTCAAATCAATTTTTACAGAGTAAAACTCTACATGCCCTCCGGCAATACATTTACTACATCTGCCCATCTGATTCATAATTCTTATAATTTTAAAGATTGAGATACAATATAGATTTCCATACATTATAATTAATTCTAAAAATATATGGCACGATTCTTCGATAATATCAAAAAAAACTCGATTTTATGAAAACTTTATGAAACCCTACTTATGAAAAATTACGTAAAAGAATTTTCAAGAGTTTGACAACCTTTGGATAACAGCTAAAGTGCTCGAATGTACTTGATCCAATCCGTCCAGCAAGGCTAACTTTCCTTCTAAGGCTGCTCTTACAAGAGGTGAGTTAACCCAGACAGTGTCACCATCAGATTTAGTTGCCCGTTGTTGCAACAAATCCCTGGCAGTCATATCCTATATAATAAATATTCAGATAAGTGGATGCAGCAAAATATGGAAAGAATAATTAAACCCTATATACTACAATTACCTTATACATCACGATCGGTTCAACTTTGTTTCCCATCAGGTCAGCAAAACGTGATACGATCACACTTTTCCCCGCTCCTCGATTTCCGATAACGCAAATATCTCGTTTAATGGAATACGACTCTAACATTTCGCTTACGACACCCTCATGGGTTTCAATGGGCTTGTACTTGAAGAAATCTGGATTCGACGCTTTTTTTGTACTTTCATTAGATGACACCATTGAAGAAAAGGCTTTTGACAGTTTCGCAGATAATGTTGGCCCAGCAGGTTGCTTTTCAACCTTAAATCCAAACTTTTCCAAGCTATCCTCAACGGCCTTTAGTTCTCCTTCGTCTTTTTCCACAACAAGATCGTAAGGGTAGAGGCGGATGAGAAGACGATACAGAGACATATCCGGATGCTCTTTCTATGCAAATATAAGTAAAAAGAGGAAGTGACATGAGTAAAACGCATGAAAATCCAGCATATTTCAATATAAATCACTCACAAGAAGTAATGCAGCATCAACTAAACTGTCAAGAGGAAAATGAGGCAGAGCAATGGCCCACGGATTTTCTTCACTGTCCTTGAAGTCCGGATCGTTAGACCAGATCACAGAGTACGCAAAATTGTTCAGTGTCTTAAGTGTTTCTTCTGGCACTCCTGGGGCAATGGTTTGCAGCTTCAGAAGCATTTCCTAAAGAAATGAATAGAACGTTGAAAATTATATCCCATCCCAACATCATTCCACGAGCCAGTTGCTATAAAACATCCGTTACTTTTACAATGAATGAGTCTGAAAGCAAAGCATCCTATGTCCTACGCACACTTAATTTTGTATATAATATTATGAAAGATTATCCCATCGTATGGCCAACAGTAGTAAAAAACTCTGAAAATAATTTCTTTACTCCGTCGTAATGTACAAAAGTGTACGTAATATTCTTATTATGTGCAATAGTTCAACACTACTTCACAACTCGCGATAAAATCACATCAGTGCAAGAAAGCTAAAATTATCAAATATCAATGTCAAGTTGAATTGGTGGCTTATGAAAATGAAAATAATTTCCGATGTCAAAAATAGTATACCATACCATGATTCACATGATGACAAACTATGACCAACAATTTCAGAGTCTAAAAGAAATCGTCGTGTAAGTGTGTTATTAGTATTAGCTTTTACTTTTACTATGATTTAATTTAATGTAGTAATGTGTAGTGATCAATGGAAAAGCAAACCATATAGATATATCTATCTGCACTGTAAAATAAGATTATGGACAATTGCTAAATTACGGACAGGTAAAAATACTTTCTTTTCTGTCTATCACTCTATCAGAAGTGTTTTATAACTACTAGTATTGCACTAAGCGCGACTACAGGTAAAGTGGGCTAATAATAGACTGCTAGCAAAACTTTCACCGTGCCTAGTGCCTACCAGACAAATATATCCGCTTTTACTCTTAATTATTATGCTGTCAACGTAGATATGCATGTACGGCAGTGCACCCACGTATGATAACACGCATAATGTTAGTGAAAGCGGTGAAGACAGATATCAGATTTGTATCAGTACAATATCTAGGAAAGTTATGCACTTACCTTTTTAGAATATGTCTATTCTTTCCTATATCCTAAGTATATGGTTTCTTCTTTTCCGTCAATTTAATTGCCGTACACGAACATTGCATCGTATAAATAACTTTGGACGTTTGGACACTACTCCAGAACAGACGCTGACACGCAACGAAAAGGCAAAGCAAAGAACTTACACCATTATGCAAACTAACTGTAAAGGATGAGTGTCCGATTTATAAGTACAAATTATAGTATAAAAAGAATATGCAGGAACACTATAAATAAAGATGACGGTCTCAGACATGCTTGAATTGCTTGATGCGTTTCCTTTATCTAACATTCACTTACCACAATTCACAATTACAGTGTTATAAATTTCGAACGCTGTAACTCCAAAATTAACTTTATTTCGGCATTGACTAATATTATTAGGCAATATTTTAAAGACAAAAATTGGTAACATTTCTAATAAAAGGCAAAACAAAGCAGGAAAAATTTCTTATTATCGAAATTCTTAACAATTGCATTCCAATTTATAATCTTAGTTCGCTTATACATCAGAAATCTGATTCAGTTAAAGATAAAAAATAATTATTTTCCGAGAATATACACTTCCTTCCACATGAAAAATTTTCATCAAAGCTAACCCCTCCTGATGGTGAACAAGTTTACACACAAATACATAAGCTTTTCCAACTTTTCATCATTAGCATGTCCTTCCGCTCCAAGTATAGTTACAGTAAACCTATTCTTAGTAAATCACGTCATGTCACGTCATCCTTCACATACTCATAGTCAGAACACATGATGGCAGTCAAAAATTACTTTTCTCCAAGAAAAAGAAGAAGGAAAACCGGTGTAAAGTAGTTTTCTTGTAAAACACCACATTTTATGCAAGGGGGAACTACTTCATCACTTTTTCTCCTACTCGAAGCATAATCGCTAGAGTCGACAGTTATTTCAGAACTTCCCAACTGCATCACTAAAACAGAGCTTCTCTTATGCAAACCAAAGAAAGCAAAGAATGAGATTCCTTAATTGCAGGTCGTCTGGTAATTGACCACTTATACCCGGCCAAACTACATAAAAATCTTAAGAAAAGTAATAAAAAACAAAAGAAAGTTTCTTAATTCTTTCAAGTATCGATGTTAAATGTTTTCTCTCAAATGACCTAGGCACTGGGATGTTGAAAAAACCAACATTTTAACCAGCTATGACTGTCATTAGAGAACCTACGATATAGACTAATTCTTGATTGTTCTGAGACAAGACTATGTAAACACTAAGCATTGGTTGATTGCTTGTGGTTATAGCCAACGTTAATTAAGGATGTAATGTGAGAATAATGGGGACTGGCGACCATTGCAGTTTGCAAGACATTTAGCTGCAGTTCACATGACTTTCTATGACAAGAAATTACTGACAATTGCTAACACAATCCGATTTTTCCAGATTGCAAATAAGAGTTGACAAGGTTGTTTTCCTTGCATCGCATGCCAAAGTACATTCAAATTATAGCTACACACAGTGTAAACAGATTTTCATGTATGGCTCTTAAAGACAACATTAACATATAGTAACAACTCAATGTCTATGTCCAAGAATATCCAGTAAGAAAAAATTATGTCGTAAGATTTACAAAGGAATGAAGGAACACATAAGCTCTCTTGATTTTTATTATAGTCACGTCATCATTTGAGCATTACAAGATGTTTATATTTCTGTAGTAGGAATGCTTTTCTAAGTTTAGATGACTTTATTCTGGAGACTCCTCGTAAGAACCATCGTGACCATACAATAATCTTTTAGTTGAAGCCTGGCCGCCATTTTCAGATGGACTGAAACATAAAAATAAACCCGAATGCTGATTTTCTTTCAATTATTCTTCAAAGAAAACCGAGGAAAACTGAAAAACCAAATAAAACTGAATTTTCTTCTGGAAAATAAATTCTGCGAATGTTGTACTCACTCTCCGTCTGTCAAGGGTAGAAAAATATGTAGCTGAACTTTCCCAGGCCCTCTGTCTCCACTCCCGGTGCTTAAATTGCTATTATTAGTGCAATCATCCAATAAACTTTTCTCGGGTACTTCAATTTTACACACATGTCTTGACTTCGTCTCCCCCATCAGATATACAGTGCAGTCGTCAATTTTCACTTCTCCCCAATAGTCTGCATTATTTCTAGGAGTCTCATCGTCACTTTCTACATCAATTTGTTCCGAAAATAAATCTACGTAACCTCTTTTCCCTTTGTCTAAATTTTTACGTCTCATTGGCCTACTACTGGAATCATTCTTTGGCAAATTATCGACAATAGTAACTGTTTTTTTAACTTTGGGTCCATTACTTTGCGACGTGGTTTTCTTTAAGTTAGAAACTAGTTTAGGCAATGTCGTGTGATTTGTAGAGCTGGAACTGGAAGAGCTAGAACTACTACTGCTACTACTACTATTTCCCCCACTACCACTTTTAGTAGTGATAGACGAATTTATAACGCTCGAAGAAACAGAACTATCGCTATTCGAGCTGTTACTGCTATCAACATGATTGCTTTTATTTTTAGCATTATTTCTAGCTTTGCTACTATTAGAGTTTCCTTTATTTTTAGAATTGCTGGTAGAACTACTGGACGAGCTGTTTGCAAAACTACTGGAACTGTCGTTATCATTCGTCATCAGTCCATTCATGATCCTCAAATCTGTTGGGGATATGCTGGATGGTAAAATCCGATTATTTTTCGTCCCATTCTTCCGCACTTCTAAATCAATCCATGTCATTATTCTTGAACAAAGAGTATTTTCTGGTGATGAATCATTTTTCTCCTTCAATCCCAAATTATCTGGTGTTAATGACCTTGTGTCTCGTCCACTACTGCTTCTCCCACTATTTATTAATCGTTTGATCAACGGACTTTTCACTGGAACTAGATCGAAATAGTCTTGCTGACCAAACCTCATGTCATCACCTCTCAAACTTAAAAATCCAGAGTCAGGCCTATAATTTCCGCCGTAATAGCTCATTATAACTTTTTTTCTTCGTCGTCTCTTTGAATTGTAAAGTTTACTTCCACTAATACCAACTTGTAAAAAGTTTTCTGCAACTGTGCTGCTCACAACATTTTCCAATAGTGTCTTTTCCGAGTTCAATTCCGGTAAACTACTTTCTTCCTTGATTTTACTTAGGGTTTCTGGTGAAAATGGAACTCCAACTTGAGAAGAGACAGAAGCTTTTCGTTCTCTTGTTTGTGACACAATACTATTTGAGTAAGCTTCTTTGTCTAGGTTTATAACAAACATTTTCTTGTTTCGAGCTGGGACTGGCACTCGTTTCAATTCTTCTTTGTCGTTGTACCCAAGTAAATAATGTCTTGTTCCATCTGTCTTGAGAACACTTCTGATTTTCATTGGTTTCTTTGCACTGTCCCACATTTTTAGAATAAGTAAAGTAAAAGCAGCTATTAAGGACACAAATACTAGTTCTATTTTTGTTAGCTTCGAGCAGATGACAATAGCTATAATATATTCTTCGCAATTAATATTTACTGCTCTATTTTTGTAACGTAAACAATGACCATTGTCACTTTTCTGTGCAATAATTTATACAAAGTTCCTTAAGCATAGTAAACAGAATGACTGCAAATATAAATAGAAAGATATTACTATTTATTTACGTAAGAGCAGATAATATTTCTGGGATTTGGAACAAACTTGACAATGACAAAATTTTAGCCATTATCTTCGGTGACAAAGAAAACCTTCTCCCTTTCCACTCCATTATACTTATGGATAGAGAAGCCTTAAGTCGTGCGAATATAAATATAGAGTTAGACTTTCCTAGTGCTTTCCCCAAAGCATTGTTTGTATCTTATTGTACGTTGTAAATGCATCCGTGCAATAAGTTCAACGTTAATGCAAGCACATTGCTTCTCGTACCAGTTTAATACTGGTTTCTGGTGAGTTGACTTGCTAAAGTAGGCACAAAGTGTGTACACCTCACAAACTTCGCACACAACACTAAAAAATGTGTACTTTGCATTCAAGAATCTATGCACATTTACAAATGGCAAAAAAATCATAGACTTTCCCAGCTTCTAAGTTGAATGTACACCAGGGCAAACAAAACGCCTGTACATGACAGAGTAGACTATCATGGGCTATCTTTATTCACTTTAGTCCAAACAATTTGAAGAGCACTTACTGCATACTGGACGCATTATTATTATAAGGAAGGAACTCTCAACGGCTGTTGTTAAAGAAGTGAAAATAATGACACATTACAGTTCGTTCCTGATAAAGGCAAACTATCATATTCTTTATTATAGTGCAGAAATACAGACAATTCTGTATATTTACTCTTTGAAGGAAGAGAACAAGATAATGAATTATTCTAAAACATTTTTTACTACGTCTCTTTTATCGATGGTGTGTGTGGTGGTATTGTTGCAAATTCATTTTAGTCAAAGTTCAATTCTGAGTGTGAAAGCGAATTTTTAATTACGAATATCCTTCTGACAGTGATATATGACAATGAGAAGTGGCGAATTGTTTCATTTTGCCGAAAATAATTAGGAGTCTAGCACTACGTACGTTTCCTTTGTCATTACATAGGGGTAAATAAATACCCCTCTGAATCTGATTAAATCCGAAGGTTATAATTAATTATTTTATGCACAGAATATTCGCACAATTCATAATCTATCACTCAAACTGACTTTTGAATACTAATGCAGCGGAGAAAACATGGAGAAAGCTCCAATTTAAAGTTTCGGATTTTCGATCAGGTTTACGTTTGCAATAAACAAATAACTCCCACTGTTCTGTTTTCCGTTAGACAAGGCACATGCAGATAATAATTGACTAAGACAATAAATTATACAACCAAAAATATGTGAAGAAAATGTAATTATCAGTTTGCACAGGCTACACATTTACACTTTTGCAAAACAATCTAATAATAAATAAGTTGACAGAAGAGAAAAAGAACAGAACAAGAGAAGTCTCCAACGTAGCTTGATCAACGAACGTTCCAGGAGGCGTTCCACACACGAGTGGTAGAAACAAAGTCCAGCAGTCGGTATTTAACCTGGATATCTTGAGCGAACTGAAAGACCTAATCAAAACTCGAATCCCGGGGTTTGGATTCCTTTGCAACGTGCCAAGCTGAAGCTGATTCTAACTCTCACTGACTACTGACCATATGAGAATAGACCAGTGAGAAAATGAGCAAAACTATAGAGGCAATCAGGAATACGTGCGATTGTTCTGAATGAAATGACCACAGGGAGTAATGGTAATCTGCGCTTACGACGACTTCCTTGCAATTCGAACCGAAACACACACACGGCTAAATTCCAGCTCGAGTATGAAGTTTTGTTCGCAACACAACTATGAAATAGAATGATATCAACTCAATTCCACTCGACTCAAGCCAAGTAAGGAAAAATGAAACGGTTGATACACATGAGTCTATCATAATAAGATGCCAAATGTTTCGTGATAAGTAGATATCACTTGCCAGGAGCAGCACAAAGTACAAGGACAGTGTCCTTTACACAATTGACTTCTCATTTTATGGATGAAATTAACGGACCTTTCCCCAACTTTCCCCTGAGTAAAAATGGAGAGAAGTTATTTCCTTTAGTCAGCTCTTCTAATTTGCAAATGTACAAATTCTGCAGTAAGATAAATCTTACTATTTTTATACATATACCTTGAACATCTTCTCTTCTGATATATTTTTACTAAAGCTTTATGCACATGTGCATGTTTGCTTTTCTCAGTCAAAACAAATGCTTTAACGCATACAAAATCTCTTTTGCTTACAATTTTTGTTCATTTTTGGCCATTGTCCATCCAATAATAGAATTGCATGCAAATCACAGTGACACGAATATGAATCGACTGGGATAGCAAAAGAAAAGAACAAAATTCCATTCAACCACAAAATAGAGACCTACACCTTGACTTTCTATCACAATGATTTTCACAGACGCGTAAATACTGAATGCAGTATTCTAAACTCATGTAGACGCATGAACAATATTATAAGACGTCTCATTTCACTCACCAGGATCACCCATCATCATCACATAGGATGCACATGTAGAAAGAAACACATTCCTATAATGAAATACAAACTGACCAACAACGAATATATTATAAGCATGTCAGTTCGTCCGTATGCAAATATATTCTCCAGTCTCACATATCTATTTATGACTGTTCTACCCAACATACGAAAACCTACGGGCATATTATTTTCCCAAACTAGCGAGGAATTACTATTCGACTAGCTTGGACACCTGCCGCTCCATGAATTGGTTTACTCGCGTGCTTTCCCTTGATTATGAAATGTTCCAATGAATAGTCATAGTTTATATGACACTACACTACATGCGACTATCACAAACAAAAACGAAGTTTATGACAAAGCTCATGCAGTAATTTCAAGTCAGTGATCTCAACTCAATTGACTATCACACTAAAAGTTCCATTCCTGATGCATCGTTATTGTTATTGTGAACATTCACATAATGTACAGTCGTAGAAAAGTAGTTGACACACTGCTTTCCCTACACTGACTTCAAATAAGAATTTCACAAAACAACACACCAAAATCACTTCGGTGTGATTGCAGTGAAAGTTCTGGGAAAAGTCGGTGAAAGTATCTTATGTGGGTAATCTAAGGAAAGGGAAAGCGGAATATCAACTTTTCTGGACATTGTAGTATATATATGCTTATTCAGTTTTTAGCTCGCCTATAACATTTCCTCACAAAATAAATCTCTATTTCTATTTTATATAACTGTTTTAGTATGCAAAATACAATAAAAACAATCATAAATTTAATATCATATGAAACCAGAGCCTATCATATTATTTTAATTATTAGACACTTTGTACCTTATTCTGTAGCTTCTAATGTTTATATGCCACATTCAGCTACAACTGTTGCAGCTATTCGTTCTACGATAGTATAGATATCTATACAGGAATGCTTTTAGCGTAACTTTTGCTTCAATATCATATAAAAATGATTTATCAAATCAATACTGATGCATTAATTTATTAATGCACTATTTAGATACGCATTGGCAAAGAAGAAATATGCAGCTTAATCAAGAGTTAAAAGCGTAAAATAAGAGCAGCTCACTAACTTGTGTTTTAACTGGATAAATGCTTCTTCCTTGAAATCTTGACCTCAATGGAGGATCCAAAGGATTTCCTTTGAAGAATGGAATCGGCAAACCTAACGCAATCACTTGAAAATTTTCATTGACTCGCACTAGTTTCCACTTTTGTAACATTTCCGCCCCGTGTTCCTATAAGCCATACACAATAGTAATAATAACACTATGATAGTTAACTTTCTTGGATACGATTATACATGGGTTAGATCAAGTTAGATGGGTAGATTCTCATATTAGTCAATGACGCCAATTTTTCGACTGCTATCCATTAAACTGTTTTTACAACAAAAGAAGTAGATATTTACCAAAAGAAGTTTGTCATATCTTTCAGCAGAAATCAAATGTCTCCCGTCTTCTAAATGCATCTCTCTGTTTTCCAGTAAATTGTTCAATAATGGAAGGACATTTCGTTCGGCCTTTTCAATTCCCTCAATAATCAAAAGGCGGCCTTCTGTGGCTGCTCGAACGGCCGACTACAAAAGAGAAATAATTAAGTAATTCTAAATAAAACTCAAATTATTTTCAATAAAAAAAGGGGGAAACTACCTGATCTATGTACTGTGCTGTTTTCCCCATGACTTCTCTTCTTTGCTTCATGTCTGACTCCGTTGTATCTCTGGATAATGAGATGTACTCTATTTCCCGACATGTAATCTCTGCGAAAGACATTGCTAAGCGCCTACGCATTGGCCCTGGAGGTCCTAAGATACACAATCAATGTTTCCATAATAGTTAAGCAAGATAATATTGAAACTGATAAAATTGGCAAGTAGGTGATAAAATGCAAATGCATCAATCAAAACACTGAAATATCGTTTTTAATCAGTTACGAAATGATGATATTACCTATTAGGAAAACATCTTGTTTAAGTAAATCTTTCTTTAGCATCCATTGCAAATGTGCAAGCTCGGTTTGGGTGTACGTATTTGCATCATCTAAAGGTGCATTTGATCAGAAAATCAGATTTAATTGTTTTATAGTCTATATATATAAGAAAATAACTTCTGTACAAAGAACAAATACAATCTGTTATTTTTATTTCATCAAACTACGTGATATTAAAATAGATAGCTAACAATTTTACGCAAATAACATAGAAATAATTTGAATTTCGCAATTTTAGGCAACAAAGAGGTTATTACAATAGAGAATAGGCACAAGTGGTTGCGCTTTTGGTTCCAAAACATCTTTGCATGTTGAACCGATGGAAATCCGAAGAGGATATGGACTGGAAACTAGTTACAACAAACAACAGGATTTTAATCTCTTTATTGCAGCATTCAAGAAAGCAAGCAGGCAATGCCAGTATTACGCTATAATATAACAAATGTAATTGTAATTATAATTATTTCTGATAACAGTTCTGAAACAAACATATAATATCCAACCTGTAGAAGTATGTCGTTTTGTAGAAGATGATTCACCCATCGAAGCTCTTTTCATGACCGGTATGCTACGAGGAAGAGGATTGGTAATTTTTGAATAGGAAACAGTTCTGCAATATCCACTATACAAAATAGCAGACCTACGCTGAAAAATGTGTCTAGGAATGTATTTCGCCGGTTGCAAAAAATGTTTGACAAACATCTCTACTTAATATGTGTTTGTATATATAGCTATATTATTATTGTCTAAATATCGCAATTAAACGATATCATACATAGACGAACTACACAAAAGATAGAAAAGTTACAAATTACAATTTATGGGGAAAACGAAAGAGGATTCCTCAGTAATAATCTGCAAAAAACAATATATTGGAACAAAATCTTAAAAATATTCAATATCATCAACTGCTGCTTTCATCTCGGATACACTGTGGACTGTAGCATCTCCTTGAAGATTTCTATATATCCTGGCATGGACAAACTTTTCCTCTGAAATTTGTATCTGAAAAACGAAAATAAAACCCCCTTGTAAGTGTTATCTCTTCAGGTCATTTATGAAATTCAAATGCAAATATACAAATTAGGAGTTAAAATTTTACCTTGATAAAGAAGTTGGTTCCTGCAACAATTTGAGTTTTGTATTCAATGGGTGTTAAAGATATTTGGTGGGCAGATTCGGCCAGTTCCTTCTCCACAATTTTGCTCCTAATTTCTTCCGACAATTTATCTAGTAAACTTTGGACTATTTCGTCAGCCACTTTTTTTCCACCGAGGCCACCAACTTGAAGTGGCATGATAAGATGATAGTGATGATTCCAATACAAATATCCTCAATCACGGCAGAGTTCTCAGTTCTACAGTACTACTCGACTTCTCAGCAGCTAAATTAAATTGTTTTGAATTTTGCGCTTATATACTCCGGGGAATTTGTGAATGAAAAGCAGTATCTCTTGAAGAAGATTAGGAAGAAGATGTAGAACGAGAGTAGGAGATTTGTCGGAGAATGATAAGGATAAACGATAAAACAAATTTTTTCTTTGAGACGTCAACAAGGCAAAGGATATAGTTCTACTTTTGAAACCATCTTTCTTCATACTTATGTCCTAGTCCATCGTATCGTCTCCTGGATATATATTCCAACAAGCAGCAGTACATCTGAGCGTATTCTGTTCAAAGCTATATTGACGTTGCATTGCATTGGGGGCGGACAAATATATTCCATTGACCTTTTTTGTTTTGATTTGAAGATTTGCAAAACAAAAATCTAACTGCTGACTAAAAAAGAAACTGAGAACCAAAAAGTGATGGCAGATGTAAGATTTAAATTAATATTTTGGTATTTAGTTTACCCTTTTTACAAAATGTCCATTTTCCTGGACATTTTGTTTATTCTGCATTACTCTTCAACTCAACATTACATAATTTAATAATATTGGTTTTAGGAACTACGTAAAGGGCTAATGCAGATCCTTTCGAGGTAATTCCCTTCTTAATATTATAGTAATTCAATCAAACTACATTCTATATTCTGTATTTGGAACAATAAATTATATGTATAATTAAATTATATACGGCTAATTTATAGTTGGAATGGATTTTATCGTTTAGGTTCGATGGCTTGCATGCAATTTTGATAACCGATCGAGATGGTGTTACTATTCTGAAAGGTAAAAAAATTAATTGTCAACATAAATCTCCTTATGTTACCGTTCAGAACTTTTAACGAAAACGAGGCTCGAGACTGTTAAAGTGAAAGTACACTCATTCATGATCGATTGGAAAGCTCCAAATTTCCAACAGCAATTTGTCAATTATGTACATTGGCACAACCTAGGTCCCGTTAGTCAGTGTACATCTCTCTACAGTCCTTGGCTCCCACCCAACAGACAATTTTTCTCCTGCAAACATCCAATGCAATGTTGTGAATAAAACTTTGTTGACAAAATGCAATATTTTTTTGTTGACAAAAGGGGTTTGCTCATTTTTATGTGTTCAATGTGTTGACAATTTGGGGGTTAACCAATCTATTAGCATATTACTATTTACTTTATCTTTCTTTTTTTTCAAATAAATGATTTATGATTGCAGTTATTGATTAAAAATATTGACATTTCAGCTGCTTCCGAAACGGCCCCTGAGCTTGCTCTCAGAATGAATTTTCTCTCTACATTTGGTACAGCAACTGATCAAGCAAGTAAATTGGGAATGGGCAGAAATACGAGAATAATTTCAATGTATCAAAACTTTCAGGTAAACGATAGAATTTTTAATCGTTGCGTATGGTGGTTAGTGTTTAGTAGTTCCATTTAAACATTTAGTATCCTTGAGCAAAATAATTTGCAAAATATTTATTAGTCCCTTATAGAATAAAATAGGTGCTTAATTGCTTTATCTTTGCAGTTTTAGAGATCGATATAATAATATAACTTTGTTACGGATCATTTCACTTTCAGGTCATTCAACTCAATAAGTTGCCAATTGTCATAACTCTAATAGCCAACAACAATTCGGCCAACACAGGATATTTGCTGACTCTGGAGGATACCTTAGAACCACTTGTTCAAGCACTTCGAGGTGATGTTGCATCCGATTAGCATATAATTTAATCGAAAATAAATGAATCTCCTATTCATTTATAAAATCCTTTTGCTAAGAGGAGGATTTCCATTTTTCTACTTTTCTTCTTTACCTATGTTGTGATCAGCTTATTTCTTGTTGAATAGTTGATAATTATTGATGATCGTTATTTTAGCAAAGACATGTAAACGAAGAATAATATGTAAAATAATGTATGATGATATATAATAAATATAATATAGCGAGTAAAATATTTGAATCTAAAATGTAATTTATATGTACCTAAGTTTGTTATCCTTATAAAGTCAAATATACTACTAAGTGTAATAATAATATATGATAAATGTAAGGCGAAAGGCTGTCAATATAGATAAAGGATAAAACTATATTATAATTACGAATAATTAAGCAGTGAAATAAAACTAGTTGTCAATTTCTGTATGATGTACTGTGCATATTTTGAAACAAAACAATCGTTAGACATAAATAAAAAGAATATAAAGACATTATTTGCGGAGGTTTAATTGATTATCATTTGAATAGCATGATAAGTGGAGAATAATATGATGGGGAGAAGAATTGATTTGATTTACGGATTTTGAATTGCTAAGGACTATAATAATAAAATATTATGAGTAGTGTGTCTTTCATCAGTCAGTGCGTGGGTGTATTATTTTATACATAGGCTCTCTGGGGCTATTTGAGCATTACAGAAACAAATGTAAAATTATGTGGAAATGAGCTTGGATATATCTAGCGAGTTGAGTTATCGTATCCAGTGAATATTGCTGAGAGCGAAATTTGAAACTTCCATGTGGATATAATTTGCCATGATTTGCTGCTAGTAATTTAGCGCATAAAACGAATATCCAGCTTTTTCTTTCGTAATAGTTTATCCAAAGTTAATTAGTATTTTAAATCTAGTAACATGTCATTTTTTATACGGAAGAAGTTTAAAAATAGTGGTGGAGGAGGTCTAAATCAACCTTTAGTTCCTACCGAGAAAAGGAGGCAAGGAGATAATAAACCCAGGCGGCAAAATGTAGGCAAGTTTACGAAAGGGCGACCCTCTGGAGAAAAGGGGATAAACAGGAATCGCAAATCTGAGCAGTCTGATTCATCCGATGCATTTCACATAAAAAGTCTTGTAGATAAGCGTCCGAGATTTCGAAAGGACGAAGAAATCGAAAGCAGTGACAGTGATGGCGATGGAAATGACGAAATAGACCTTAGGAAATTAAATAGGAAACGTAAAATTGATGATAGTGTCGAAGAAGATGAGCAACATGAATCAGAAGAAGACGACATTGAAGAATCGGCCCAAGAAAAGAAACTTCGTTTGGCAAAATTATATTTAGAGGAAATAGAGCGTGAGGAAAAGGAAAGGAGAGAGCACGAAGATGTCGACAAAGATTTAATAACATCTCGGCTGAAGGAAGATGTTTTGGAACAAGAGGGTCGTTTGCGCAAGGAAGTTGCTGAGACAGTTCAGCCAGATTTGGAAAATCTTGCAGTTTTGAAGTGTTCCAAATATTTGAAACGCTCTGTAACCTGCCTTTGTATATCTGAGGATGAAAAGTGGATATTCTCTGGAAGCACCGATGGACACCTGTTCAAATGGTCCGTGGAAACGAAACAGAAAGTTGATATGGTTAAGAGAAAAGAAGTTATGTCAAAGAGAAAGAAAAAGAAGGGAGTTGTCATCAAGAATCCCAACGTTAATTCATGCCATTCTTCAACAATTTCGGCGATAGCTATTTCCAGTGATGGCAAGTATCTAGCAACTGGCGACGCTGATAAGCAAATTGCTATTTGGGATCCTTCAACTATGAAAAGAATTCATATTTTCACTGGTAAATAATGAAAATAATATAATATACAAAAACCTATTTCTATATAATTAATGCAAATCTACTAACAAGAAGTAAGGAGAAAGTGCATAATAATAATAATAATATACTTTTTATTAATTAATGTGTAATTTACATGTAGGCCATAGAGGACAAATTCGAGGACTCGTCTTCAGGAGGAAAACTCACACCCTGTATTCAAGCTCAGATGATCGTACAATTCGAATATGGTCCTTAGATGAAATGGGTTATGTGGAAACACTGTTTGGGCATCAAGACAAGGTTAGAAATTATTTTTGTTTTCATGCAATGCATTCATTTTTCCTTTACTTTATTCTTTCATTTCATCTACACCGCCTGCAATCCTTTATTTGTGATTAAATTGATTAATAATATTATGATTTATTTCAGGTAACTTGTATAGATGCTCTTAGTAGAGAACGAGCCATTTCTGGAGGTGGTCGGGATGGTTCCATAAGAATATGGAAAATCGTAGAAGAATCGCAACTAGTTTATAATGGTCACTGCAGCGCCAGTATCGACTGCGTTAAGTTAATCAACGAGGAGAATTTCCTGTCAGGAGGGGAAGATGGATCCCTTTGTGTCTGGAATGTCAACAGGAAGAAACCACAAGTAACAATTGAGAATGCTCACGGATTAGAGCAATCGCATTTACCGGACTTAAAACCTATACCCCGCTGGATTTCTTCTGTTGCTGCATGGACAAATTCTGATTTAGTCGCCTCTGGATCCTCCGATGGGTTAATTCGTTTTTGGAAATGTGGAGAACGGCTAAAGTCTCTGACTCCAGTTTTTGAAGTACCGTGTTTAGGTTGGGTAAATAGTTTGGAATTCTCGTCTGGAGTCAGCTCTGGAAAGAAACGTAGTTTTGTAGCTGTGGGTGTGGGAAAAGAGCATAAGTTAGGCCGTTGGTTTGAAACTAACAAAGGAGCTAACAATGGCATTCTGATAATACCCATAATTCCTAAAGATACTTCTAATATAAACAATCACTGTTCGTCAGACGAAGACGAAGACCCTTGATGAACTAATTTTGTTTTTAAGTTACTCTAATTTTTTGCTTAAAGAAAATTAACATATATTACACTATAAATGTAATAAAATATTATTGAAAGATTTTTCAAAAAATCATGTCGCTATTTGTTATTTTATTCAGAGAACGGTTAAAATTATGATACAATCATAGACATATCCTAATAGCATAGCATAAGATTCATATTTTCATACTGAAGTAATAACTACAAATTTTTACTGAATATAGTGGATATAGTAAGGTATTCATCGTTAATCACTGAAATATTGTCGCGAAATATTTAATTGAAAAGGTTGACAAATCATTTATTTAGCTACATCAAATTAATAAAGAACTACTGAAACAAGAAGTCAAATTAAATGAAAAAGTAAGCTACAAGCTACTTAAGAATAAATATGAGTGAAACAAACTAACACTAAAACACTACATGGAAACAATTTTAGTTGCAATAATAAAAGCATAAAACTTGGATTTTTGAAATTAAAGTAAGACTAAGGAATTCTTGTAAAATGCAACAAATAATAACTCTTTCGGGTAGTAACTGGAATCACGCCAACCTAGGCTTATTTGTGAAGAAACGAAATCAATATCATTTGACCAATACGACAGAAATGGAAAAGTAATTCAGCAGATCTCTTTCATGTACGATATTCCCTCTCCGTCCAGCCTAGCGCTTTCCCTTGTACTTAAAATTGACCTTCAACAGGTAGCGAATGTTGACCTGGGCCACATCGTAGACGATGTATTCATTATATAACAGCGAGGTGCTCTTTTTAGTTTTCGTTGGTTTCCCATAAGGTACTGTTAAAATAAAAAGTCAGTTAGTGTTGAAATAGTTACACAAAGTAAGAAAATAATTTTCCAAAAATAAAAAATTGTTTTACCTTCCAAACCATCCGAAAATTTGTAAATTTCTGCTGGATTTGGCTCTGTTGATCCGCAACCTGCAAAAAAGACATTTGTATTGCTTTTTGTATATAAAACGATATATCTGTTTCTTTTAAAATTGAAATCTACATAATCTAAGCAATTATGGGCGCACAAAGTATTGGACTAAAATACTTGTCATCAACAACAAAAAAAATATATGTACCTTTCACACTATGTTTACTGTCTGGAGGTTTGCTCAAACTTTCCTTAGCTGTAGTTCTCTCGTGCCTGTAAACATTAAGAACACAAAATTTAGACCCTTTTCGAAAAGACACAATTAGCTACTACTAACATGTTTTAGGAAATTACTATTATTATAGTTGCAACTTACATGTCACCTAATGCCACTTCACAGAGCATCAACAAGCCAGTATTGTTGGAAGGCGATGTAAAACAGTAATTAGCGGACTTGGACACCATGTCCGCAAAGTAGATACCCTTACCGAACATGTAACCGGTAACAGGAGCTTCAGGAGGAGCGATACGCAAACCTTGAGACAAAATACCGACGTAATTAGTAGTTCTAGATCCGTGCCACAGTAATTTCCTGTTGTGTAGCTGCTTGAATGGTCGATAACGTTTCTTTTCCCCTTTACGATCGACTTTGAAGATCTGATCAATTTCCAAGGCATATGAGTCATGGGTGGTGGCATGAGTATTTTCCAAATACTTCTGAAGGATTTTGAAATCTTCCGAGTTATTCTCCAGTATATCAATGCTTGCATTCAGTTTCTTATAATTCACATCAACGGAGCCATCTTCACTTTCTCCCTCTCGCAGCAATTGGTAGGCTAACTCAATTTCCATCAAGTTGTCTAACATTTCTATTTTGCTTTTGATGATGTCTACATCGTCCAGCAGTGGAACAGACTTCACTCCGAAGTTGTGCGGGATCAGAGAGAAAAAGCGATTTGAGGCATCTAAAAGCATTCTTTCTTTCGAGCTTTTGCTGTCGATCAGCTGCATAGCGCCATTTAACGCTTCGTAGGCTTTCAAAATTTGCTGCCGACTAATTTTTCCCAAAGGCATCTTGTCCATATCAATTTCAAATTCTATCATCGTCTCCTTCATTTTGTCAATATCGAATATCAGACAAATCAACTCTTGAACGGAGAGTGGAAGGGAAGACTTTGATGTACTTGGAACAATTTTATTTATTTTGTCCGATTCAGAATAGTCGATTTCCACAGATATGTACTTTCCAGGTTTCTTCACAAATGTAGCACCCCATTCGTTTTCGGTCTGCACACTAAAATGATGCTCAAACATTTCAATAGCTTCATTTTTATTCAACCCCTCATCCACTTTAGTTCCGCCCTGAGTGGTTCCAATCCTAAAAAATTTAAACACATTTTATTAGCTTGCTAAGTTCATTAGATCAGATAGAAATCATTTAATATGAACGGTCAAATATTACCTTCCCCACCCCCGGAAGAGCCAGTATTTATGCGGCTGTTTGTCGCTTTCAATAATCTGCAATTTGTAAAATGAATTTTTGTCTTCTTCAATATTTACTCGATTAAGAACAGCATTATAGTATCCTTTCTTATTCGCCATTTTTAGGATGTGTCCTTTGTGTTCCAGCTCAGAATCTGGATCAACGACTGCACCACCTTTCATTTTCAATTTTTGATTGGTCATTTCTTTTTCGAGAATATTTCGTCCTTCCTTTTTTTCCCATGGCTTTTCAAACTCTCCATTCAGTGTCAATAAGCGTCCACGAATATCGTCAATCCAATCTGAAATCAAATAACGCTTCACAGCTTCCGCCAAATTGTATTTCACTTCCGTTAATGTGTCAACGAATTCTGTAGAAACAACGGGAAGGCCCCTCTCCTTTGCTTTTTTAATGTTTTTCGAAACCTCGTTCACAGCTTCTTTTGTTGAAACATAAAAAGCAGTTTTATCCGTCAGTCTGGAAGTTATCGCTCCACCAAACGATTCAATTTTTGATGTCATTTTTTCTTTTTCCTTTTTAGAAAATGCATCATCAATAGCAATTTTGAATCCTTTTAAAGGTTTTGAGTTTATTTTCGGTACAGAATTCAAAGCCCCTGTCTTCTTGGCAGCTATATCCTTAGCTTGAACAGGAGCGTCTCGCTTTGGAATTACTCGTTTTTCAACTTTAGACTTATAGTTCTCTAATCCAGGAGTGTCTTGGAAGTCCTGTGGCAATTTGAACTTTGTTCGCTTAGGGTCTTCGGTAACTTCACCACAAGATGTGAATTCAGTGATGTTCCCCTAAATTAAAAAGCAAAGACATTTCGGCTAAAGTAACTATTATATCATCACATATTATTTGCAAAACATTGCTCCAAACAATAGACTGTTAAAAAATTAAAAACATTAAAAATAAGTTGAACTACCATGCATTGGTATCCTAATCCACTTCGGTACACAAACTGCCCGTTTTTGCAAGTCTTACAAGGTAACAGCGTCCCAAAAGTCATAATGTCGCTCAACCGATCCAACATTTTGCCTTCTCCAGTAGGAACGTCTTGCTTGTTATGGGATAAAATCCTAGATAATTCCTTGGGTTTTAGATTTTTTTCGAGGATATCTCGCCACTTGTACAGTTGCTTATTTTGAGATTTTACTTTCTCATCGATTGAGTCAAGTTTATCTGCCTTGCCGTTTTGCGATGTTTCCGTTTTGCTTTGTTTAGATGGCTTGCTTCCACTTGCTTCTTGATCATCCGGCAACTTCCTTTTTCCTTTGGGAATAGCTGGGATCTTAGACTTAATCATTGCTTTATCTTCTTCATCAAGATCGACAAAACCCGGAATATTAGACCCGCTATCATAAAATCCAATTTCAATTTCATTGCGAATTTTGATAAAGCAATCGACATGATGCCAACGGAAAAATGGGGCATATAAAACAGCTCGCTCGGAAGTATAATCCATTTTGCCGATTCTTACAGCTTGTTTTTCAATATGTTCTTCACATGCGACACATTTTGAGGCCTTTGATTTTGCATACTCCACTTTATAATCTTTTTTAGTTTCTTTCGCAATAGCAGTCGCACCCTTAGAGACAGTGGCCGTACCACTATTGGCGATTCTCTTCTTTATCATTTCTTGGTCGTCCCATCGTAATGACTCGAAATGGCCAAAATCTCCCGTACTTTTAGGTTTGCTCTTTGCAAAGAAGCAGTCAACATGATGCCAGTTACAATCCTTGCCATCGTGAAATCTTGAAGTAGTCAATATTGCCAACCTTAGCACACCTTTATCAATAGTTGTCTTACAGCCTACAAAAAAAACCAACAAATTATATATTCAGAACAATTATACAATTTCTACACATAACGAGCCGTTGTGTGTAGAGATAAATTTTTATTAGGTTTTTGGCTGTCCCCCCTTCAATACTTATTTTGAGTAAAGCAGAGGCAAATAATAGTAACACAAGGAAATAAAAATTATCATTACACAACTCACTATATTAGTCACACTATATTACATAACTCAACCAGATCACTTACACAAAGAGTAAATGTCACAAATAATTCTTTAATTAAAATCTGTCACTCTATATAATTTATCATGTTCCATACTGTCTCCCACTATTCATTAATTTTAGGTTAGCTAATAACATAAGGATAGTCACTCTCATCCTTACATTTTGTAAGTATGGATCAGAGTTCTTTATGTATCCATGTAAAGAGCGCAATGGTCTGTTGATGAAATAAACAATACAATACAATACAATTACCTTTACAAGAAGCACGACCCGATTTGGCATACTCGGCTCTATAAGGAAGGCTATTCAAGTCGTCCATGTTCTCGTCAATCGACTAATAAGACAAGGTTTTTAAGCAGTCAAAAATGACGACAGTTCAGTGACGACAATGCACTGGCAGTGAGAATGGCAGTCGATGTGTAACAAGCGATGGAAATCTGCACAACGAACACAAAATAATTTTAAAATATTGAATATTCAAATAAATAGTCCGTTTAATTAGTTATATCTTAGTTGTATCTATCTACTCACTACATTTACTCACTATTTAGTATTGATAAGCATAATATACTCTACTAAGTATATTATATATCAAACAATTAGAAGCCAAAGTAATTCCAATTAATACAATATTTTATTATTTTACTATATCACTAAAGCTTTGTTCAATATTTGATAGCCTTCAATTTTTCATTTTTGTTTACCTGTCACCTTTTGTGAGTTGTGGATCCTCCCGTTTCGACCCGCGTAATGTGCCTTTTTGAGAAGCCCGCCGAACTATACTACGATGTTTTTTTAGACAAAAGAAAGTTTTTCTGGTTTTCAGTTACAATTTTGGCAATTGTTTATTAATAAACACCGATTAATTTGCACCTACGCCTGCACTCTCTTACTTTGTGTCAGATGAAATGCGACTCTTTTGTGTTTTCTTTTGAAGGCTACTTGATTCCTGTTCGTGTTTCAGCAGGTAAAGAAACTGCAGCGCGCCGGTAGAAACGACAGAAAAGCCAGTCTACCAAAAGTTCCACTAATGCTTAAATACTTCACTGGTTTCTCATCTCAAGGCGCCCCGGTCTCTATTCTGCGTAGGTTTATCAACGACTGCCTTTCAATTTTTCAATATGAGCGATTGTAAAATCGTAAATAGTTCAGATGCGTAAAAGAATAAAATTATGAACATAATAATGGCTTTATTTTTATCTATTTCGATAATGAAAAAATTAAAATTGTATTACAACAAAAAAGCTTTTAACTACTTGACAAATTCCATTTTAATGTTTTTCTAAAGCTTTTGTCAGCAGCTCATTCAAATTGGAAACTAACATTCTAGGATCATCCTCTAGGCCAGCAACCACCATTGAATTGACAAAGAGCTGTTCAAATTCAAGATCAATAAATTATTATCTTTTTGTGGATTTGATGTTCAATATTATAATCATTTAAAGCAAAAATGGATATAATACCTGATCTGCTAACAGAGTAGCCAGTTCTGGGTCACTGTCTTTCAGGCTGCATAACTTCTTTATAATGGGATGCCTGGGAAAAAATGGTTGCAAAAATAATTTAATGCTTTACAATGGGACTATTCCGGTCGATTAGGATTTTAGGATTGGATAATGAAAAACATACTTTATATTTAATTCAAATTGAGGCTGCAGAACGGTAAACCTCGTCTCTCTTGGTACTTGGGCTAATTGAGTTCTGACAAAATGCCTCGCAGCTCCCATTTCTATAAGTTACGAAAAATTGTGATAAAGTTAGCGGACAGAGACAGCATAAATACTACTGCTCCATTTTTATCTGTAGCTAGTATTTGGTCAAGTACATTTTATGCGCACCTTATTCCGTTAGACAGCAAAAAATATTCATGATAATTTTATTTGTTTACCTTCGACTGTAACAACACATGGATGCGAATCCAGTTTTTGGGTGAACTTTACAGTATGAGCCCGGCCACTCAAAATATTTTTTAACCATGAAGAAAGACTTTCAGCTTCATTTTTCGTTAGACTTCCAATAGCTGCAATAATTAAAGTAGTCAAGTCAGTTAGGATTGCTAAAAATGTCGTATCATATCTAATAAAGTATTATGGTTGTACGAAGGATGGCATTAGGCATTGCGTCACAAAATTATTTTACTTACGTAACGCATCTAAATTCAAATTCTCTTTCATTTGTCTCATTTCTTTCTCCACGGAAGTCAGATTTTTCCTATCGAACTGACGAAGTTGAAGCAAAACTAACTCGTCATACGCTTCAAAACAGTACAACACTTCGACGTTTTTCTCACGTAGAGCTTCAAGGTATGGAGACCGCTCAGCTAACTGACGACTACAACATAAAATGTTTTAAAATACTATAAAATACAATTCAAATAACCAATCGTTATAAGTTGAATGTTTTGGTCATAACAGTGTATTTAGCCCATGAGAAGTAATGTAATATCCAATAGATGAATGAGCAATGAGTACTAATTAGTGAAAATATTTAATGTATACTAACCTTGGAGCAGCTAAATAAAATATGTCTTTTTGGGCTGGCTGCATTCGATTGATATAATCCGGTAGGCTAACTTGTTCACCAGCAGGTTGAAGAGAAGACTCGAAACGAAGAAGCTTAGATATATCCTCCTAAATCATTTTTTGTAATTAAGCCACTGCATTGGACGGGGCACTGAACAATAATAAACAACTACCGAAATCGAATAAACAACAAAATTACTTTGTGCATTTGTTCCGGTTCCATAATTACACCTTCCTTCAAATAAATGCCATAGTCGCGATAAAATTTGGCAAATTCTTCAGGCTGCTTTTGAGATCGATCTTGTAGGAACCGTAAGACACGGTTCGTGACAACAGTTTTAAGTTTTCTTGATACACAAAAAAAGTTCCGTAAGTGATTTCAGCACAAACTACAGATTACAGAGCATTATACAACTTTTGAAATTGAAATTAACCTGATCAAAGCCCCATCCTGCAGAAGTTCTCTGCTCAAATTTAAAGGAATATCTTCGGAATCTACAACACCTATTCAAAATAATAAAACAAAAATAAGTAGCATCTTTGCATTAATTTGACCAGGATGTAAATGTTTATATACAGTGTACAAAGTACCTTTGATGAATCTCAGCCAAGTTGGTATTATATTATCGGCTTTATTTTTTATCATCACCTTTCTACAGTACAGAGCAACGCCTATGTCAGCCTTCTGACTCATTTCAAACAGTCCTGAGTGAAATTAAATGTATAGGGTTGATTTATCTTTTACCATAAATGATGTCGTAAACGTTTAGTTAATATATGGAATAAAGAATTTAAAAAGTCAAATTAGTTTATAAAATTTTTACCAGGCTTCCCTTCGGGGAAATATAGGACACAACGAAGGCTCAGAGGCACATCGGTATTGAAATGCAGAATGAATCTTGGCTGATCATACGCTCCTCCAATAAAGCGGTAAAAATCGTAGTGCATAGCAGGGGTCACTTCTTTAGGATCCATTAACCATAGAGCCTAATTAAAGTCATTTTTCAGTATATTCAATTTTTAAACCTGACCTAATCTATGCTATTTAATAAGAGAGTTCATTGCTAACCTGAACTGTATTTATTTGTTGGCCATTCAAAAATATTGGACTTCCAACAAAATTACTGTATTTCTTGATAATTCCTGAAAATTGTTTACCCCAAATTTAAATTTTAGCAATACGCTTAGTACAGATATTAGTTATATAATTATATTAACATTTTTTATTGAGTTTTGTTTTGTACATTTTGTTTACCTTTCACCGTATCATCGTCGCTAAATTGTCGGCATTCTGTTTTGAGGTGCACCACAATTTTTGTCCCCTCCGTCACACTTTCCGCTTCTTGAATTTCATAAGTACCACTCCTGCATAAAAAAAAACATTTTTTATCCGACAAATACATATACTTCACTTATTAAACACCGTTGATATTACATTTACAAAAATTAAACTAAAAATGGCTTAAAAATTTAATCGTACCCATCAGAGGTCCACTTGTAACCTACTGATCCTGGTTCACTTGATCGAGAATATACGTCAACCCTATTTGCAACCATAAAAGCAGCATAGAATCCGACACCAAATTGCCCAATTATGGAATTTGGGTCAACTGTTCCTTTGCCTTTTGTTTCTTTCAATTTTTCAAGAAATGCCTGCGTGAATACAAATTAACAGTTCAGTCACAAAAATTAATTTTACAGCTTCGTCCTTAAAGTATCATGTAAATGATTTTATTCGATGAATATGATTGATAACATAATCATTGAATGTGTTTGTAGCTATTAGATAGACAAACCTTAGACCCAGATTTAGCAATAGTTCCAAGATTGTCGATCATTTCCTGCTTAGTCATTCCAATGCCAGTATCCTATTTGAATTCCAGTCGGTCGACAGTTAGTTATTTTTTAAAAATAGTTAATTCGACCAATAATATATTGATATGCATAAAATGAAAAATTATAGGCGTCCAATATACAATGACCATTAAATAAATTTCGATTGATTTTAATCACCTGGATAATGAAGGTACGGGCAGTTTTGTCTGTTCCAAGATGTATTTCTAATGGACGATCGGTTTTACTTAAAGTCGTACCAGACAAACTGAGATAGCGAAATTTTTCAAGTGCGTCACTAGCATTTGAAATGAGTTCTCTGATGAAAACCTGCGTATAATATTAACAATAATAAAATATTAATAAAATATTAATTCAATAACATAATAAAATATGCAGTAACATTCTTTACCGAAAATATACATTTTAATAGATAATACAACGGGAGGCCACAACAAAACTCATTACGAGTCCAGAGTATACGCCAAAATTCCAGTACAGCGCTACGCAGTGCCGTAGTAAGGGTAACTGAGCTTAGTAAAATTTTGATGGTCGTTAGGAGGCTAGACAATGAGGGAAGTTCCCAGCATGCAAAACTTCGTCAAACTTTCCAAAAAGTGATCGAATTTTGGATGGTAATGTCGGAAACGTATACTTAATAGTACGCAACTGGGTACCTTAATAATTGTACATACGTAATTGGGTATCTTAATTGTACATATACAATTGGGTAACTTAATTGTGCACACTTAATTGTATTATCTACAGGGGCCACAGTCCTTGCCTAATACGTATATTCAATACTTGGTACACATCTTACCTCGGATTCGGAATACAGAGATTTGGCAACAATATCTAGAAGCATTCTCGTTTCTGCCTGAAATTCAAGCTTTTCTGTTTGCCCTGCAAATATTTTAAAATCAAAAATTACAGAACTAATCAGGACTTTATATTACGTTGGAATATTGTATTTTAATTTTAATGAAATCACGATTTTTTATACCCGTTGCTTTTTCCTCATTTTTAATAATGTTGTGATAATCATTGGCGTCTTCTTGATTTACACTTTCGGTCTCTGACTTAGTTGAATAGCTGCAAGTGATGTTAGCGTTCCAGTTCCAGCACCCCATATTTAGTTTTGCCAACGTTTTGTTGGCATTTTCAGAACTTGAAACCCAATTGGAAAGATTTATCGTAGAAGGGCCAAGTCTTCTTACGTTGGAATTGTAAATGTTCCCTAAAATGCGTTTCCAAATAATTAATAATATAGGTACAGTACAACCATGTTCAGCGAACCTTGTTTCAAATCATGAATCAACTTCATTATACAATGTCGTAATCATTTCAAAATGTCAAGAATGAGTGCCGCTATTTTATTATTTACTAGTTATCGATCTACTTAATAGTTTTAATGATAACACTAATAAAATATTTCACCAGTTTTGTTTCTTAAAACTCCATTTCGGGTTATAATTCCTCCAGTTGCAGTTGAGGACAAACAGCGTACGACCGAACGACGAATATCAAATAGCTTTAGTATATTTCCGGACATTTTGACTGCTTCCGCTTAAATCGTCAACTAAAACTATCGTCGATTTATTATTATTATTGAAACTAACCAGTAACACTCCGAATTTCACTAATTAATATCTGTCAAATTATTTCAAAATATTTTTTACAACTACTGT
>JAAAYG020004505.1:14271-28798 GCA_009936455.2 Tomocerus minor
GTTTGTAAAGCTACAACGGAAGAGCTAATACCTCCTAAGAAAAAACATCTTGATTGTGAGTTCATGCAAATTAAGCATATTATTCAAATTTTTCATGTTGACTTCCTTATTTTAATGCAATGTTCTATAAAATGTATTATTCATGTATTTCGGTATATGTGGTATTTGTGCACAAGTGACATAAACATTATGTACTTATCGATAACTGAATTCTTGTGGGATTTATAAAGACCAAACTATTTATATAGAATTTGATGCAAAAATTTAGAATATCTGAATGAAGATATTTCCTTTGAGGAAATATTTTCCAATGCTTATTCGCAGATTCAAAAGGGTCAATAATAATAAATCATAAAAATTGCTACCTAAAAATAAAGGCAATTGGAAATCTGTTCACGAGAATTGAGTTATTAAATGCTGTGATGAAAACATTGAAAACGGTTGCTTAAATAGTTGGACTATTTTGACTCTTGAGAAAGATGACTATAATAAACTTTAATTTCTTTTTACAGATTTAGTGCACTGTACTAATGAACCTAACGTTTCAATTCTTCAATTGGCAAATCTGCTAATAGAGAGATCACAAAATTCCAACTGGGTAGTTGTATTTAAAGCCCTAGTTACTGTACATCATCTCATGTGCTACGGGAATGAGGTACTTTTCATTTATATACGTTTCATACCCAAGTGCTAAGATATTTTAATGAGCGAATAGTTTGGTTTATATTTGGATTGAGTATTGGTAAATATAAGCAACCATACTTAAGCCGTACATCTAATATTACAATTTAATACACTGTACTATTCGGTATATTTAGCATAGATTTTTTATTAAGTGTTGAATCTAATGAGTTTGTTTATTTTCATGGTATCCCCAATACAGAGGTTTACACAATATTTGGCGTCTAGTAATTGTACGTTTCAGCTGTCGTCGTTTCTGGACAAATCAAATCCTCAGGGTAAGCTAAACGTTCGATTTGGAAAAAAACATGTACTCAAAATTGTTTTATACAAGGATAAATAATTGAAAAACTATTTAGTCAAATGCACACACTAAAAATCAAAATATTATTCTTGCTATCATCAAGCACATTCTGAATTTAGACATTATTAACGTGCAAAAATGTTCTAGTGTAAATGTACGCCAAGGACCAATTCATTTCGGTTCGAGAAAGATGCACAAAACTTGCCGATTCTATTCGGCAAGTCTTTGTTTCAAAAAGCATCAAATTTTTCTATTACAAAATAGTAAATTATATGGGCCATAATCGTTAAAGAAGAATTGTTCATTTTAACAGCCTCATTGCGTGGGATGTCTCTAATTGTTAATTGTGCCAATACTGCCAATTATTTTTTGTTAATGTCTCTGCCCTACCTACGGCTTTACTAACTCTCAGTGATAAAATCAATAACTTACTCACTATTTTCGATGTGTTTATGCTCTATTGAACTATTATTCCATAAAATCTCTTTTCTATATCCCTAAATGGAATTAGTAGCTCACTTTATACCATTATTGCATTGCACTATAATGACACAATAATTAACCTTGCTGTTGTAATTTAAAGTAGGTACCTGAAAACCTAAATTTTATTATGTATGCAATGCATTCTGTACCTATTTATATGTAGTGTCTATTTTCTACATTTATTAATTCACTTGTATTTTTCCTATCAATTTCTGAAGCTGCTGGACCGAGACTGGGTAAATGCAATTCATGTGCTCTCCTGCTTATCTCTCTCTAAATGATAATAGACGACTACTTATATGAGTAGAAAGGAAATTCTGGAGCGTACGCTTTCTTAGCATTTTTTTGTATTGTGTGTATAACTTCTTTATATGAAAAGGACTTGAGTAGGTAGTTAGTTTGCTTTAATATTTATTTTTACTTCACATATTCGTTCATGTCGTATGTACGAAATGTACGAGAGCTCAACTAGAAAAAAGTTGTTGTCCACGTTGTGTCTTGTCTCTGTCGATTTCTTTATGAATACAAGATCCGTACAAATACAAGTGGATGATAACATTTTTTGATATTTGTAACTTTATGTGAGCAAGGCATATACAGTATTTTATAGTTTACGTCGACTGAATAGAATGATCATGATTGTTGGAAAGTATTGCATTAGCATTACTATGATACTCTAATTGTAGTAAATGTAGTGGTAACATATGCAACTTATTAATGCTAGTTTCAAGTATCAGTAAATTAGTAAGCATCCGTTTAATTCTTGCAAACGATAATGAATTCATGTCGGAGAGATTGCTTAATACATAGAGCTCACTCATTGCACATTGTATGATTGTTTATTGAAATATGAGATAACTAACCAGAGCTGACATAATTTCTAGAGCTATGAAGTTCATACAGGAAATTAACGAGCTATGATTCACAAAATTATCCATGTCATCGTTATGGACTTAATCAATAACATCCCTAATAGTTAAAGTAAGCCATTATGTGGCTGTTACAATGTGCTAGACCGATACAAAACAATATATTTTTCTTTGTATAGTCAGTTACCACATTTAAACACAAAATATCTGTTTCCTAGTTTTGTTGATGCGGAAAATATGTATGTGCTATGAAAAGATGTCAAAAACACTAATTCCCAAGAACTTAGTGTTTTGAAATGGATGATTGAATTAAAAATGATGACATGAAATTTTTATGACGGATGAATTGAAATAGGATTTCGTCATTTCCAATCACTAATTTTTTGAATTCTATTTAGTCATTTTGACCTTACATAGAAATTATAAAATTTGGTATTTTCTACTACTAATTTTTATAGATTTTTCGATTAATAAGCCCAGTTTATTCTTACACAGTAGTATTATCATAGTAGTTGATATCTGAAAATGTTTAGTAGTAAGAATGCTATAATATGTCTGCCTTGTAATTTATTAAGTAGAGTAAACCAAACTAGTAAAATTAATCCACGTGCTTCCTGTATTGGCCTTGATGTTTATAATTTGCTTTCAAAACGTGACAATAAGAAGTATTTATATGTTGGGGTTTTATGTGGTAGATATTTTTGGTAAAATCATCATGATATACAGAAAATATTTTTGAGACATTGAGATATTAGGATTTTAGATGTGTGCGTAATGTAAATTCGTAGTGATATAATATGATTGTATGTAGTTGCAGTCATTAGTTTCATAAATGTCAGTCGGGAATGGTAAATTGTAAAGTGGCCACATGAAGTTGCTAATATAATTTTGTGCAGTTTGCTTTCGTTCTATATTCAGTAGTGAATACCATCATTGATGTGCATAGTTTTTGGTATACTAGTAGTATAACTATTGACAATGTGTACTAGAGAGAGAGTTATCGTATGATATTTGTCATTTCATAATGCATAGTTTATAGATGGTAATAGTACTTACTATGTAGTTGTAATAATGATGATTACTTATTATTTTGATACAATACAGGCTACGAGGTCTCTCCATTTATTCGACGCTATGCCAGATACTTGAATGAAAAGGCTTTGTCCTACAGAACCATGGCTTTCGACTTTTGTAAAGTGAAGCGAGGGTAAGCTGATATGATTTCGTTAAGTTTGTATGGAATAAATTCATTGTTAATTTAATGTGTGTATGTACAGACGGATACATTATCTGTCTGTCTGTATGTATGTGCTCTTGCATTCATTCACATTTTATATGCAGTTGTGTGCCATGATGTTATATTGAAATGAAAAATTAGTACATTATGTAGGTAACCACTTTCTGCTTGAAATTTTTGTGGTGCAGAATAGAAGAGTCTCGCATAACAAATAACATTACATTACGAATGTGAATAATTTGAATGGGAATGCATTTGCGTTTTTATTAAATCTACAGGAAGGAGGATGGGACGTTGAGAACGATGGGTACGGAAACGTTATTGAGAACTTTTCCAGTATTGCAAACGCAAATGGATGCGTTGCTGGAGTTTGACTCTTCGCCGGATGATATACACAGAAATTCACTGATGCGGGTCGCATTCTCACTTCTGTTCCGAGATCTGATTCGACTTTTTGCTACATACAACGATGCAGTCATAAACCTTCTTGAAAAATATTTTACGATGAATAAAAAGAATGCACGGGAAGCTCTAGACTTCTACAAAAAGTTTCTAACTCGAATGGACAAAGTGGCCGAATTTCTTAAAGTAAGTGTAAAGTGCCTTGCTTAGACATGCTTGGAAGGATTTATGGATTACCACAATGCGTGTGTAATGTACTATGAGAAATAAAAGACGCTTTGGAAATGGCAATTGTAAGCGTTACTTCATGAGACAGGATCATATATTGGTTCTGTTCCATCATCATATAATGTATGTTAATGATGTGCTAAAGTTATCCCTGGCTGATTTATCACCATGATGAACTACAACTTTTCTGAAACCGTACTGAAAAGCTTTATTTGGAAAAGTGTGAATAATAGAATGAGTGCTAAAGATGTTTTTTATTCCCCATTTACAGGTTGCTGAAGCAGTTGGAATAGATAAAGGCGAAATTCCAGATTTGACGAAAGCTCCAAGCTCTCTCCTTGAGGCCCTAGAGCAACATTTGGCCACATTAGAGGGGAAAAAATTAGGAAGTACTTCTAAGCAGAATTCGGTGGATGTATCGTCGTTTAGTAACACGTCTTCAAGTTTCATAGCCTCAGACGAAAAGCAAAAGATTTTAGCAGAGGAGGAAGCAGCCCTCAATCAGTTTAAGGAACAGAAGGGTAACAGAAAAATCTAAAACTTGGCTAAGCAATTGGCATCTTAACAATCATGTATGTAGAGTTGAAGCTATGGAACGTACAACGGCATTTGATTGACTGTTAACACTGTCTTTCTTTTGTAATGATTTGTGTAATCTCTGGTGTACGGCTGTAGTCAATTTCCATTTTAAAATTATAATCAACTAACAACAAAAATTTGGAGAATGTTTTTTCACTCTTTCTCTATTTCAGAGCTTTTGTTGACCCATAAGCAACTTATTTCGTAAAAATAAATTTCCTTATACTCGACTCTCATGTAACTGAAACTTACATGCTTGTATACTTGCAATAAAAAATGTAGAATGGAAGGGTAGACGTCAATTTGGCAGACGTCCGTTTGACAAAACAAAGTAACCTTGTTTAGAAATGTAATGTGGGTTTCTTCCTATATTTCAGGTTACAAAAGGTTCATCGTACAATTCATATATTATAAAAATTAGAAATTCTTAATTCCATCATAACATGATAACATTTCTGGAGAAACTATATGTTAAACAGACTTATGCCAAAATGACCCATATCCTATCTATATGTAGTAGTGAATAGCAGTATTTCTATGATTGATGAGGTGTTTTCGGAGAGTAGTATGCTACTGTTGCTTGTTGCAAGCTTTAATATGAAGTTATTGGGTTTAGATTTCACCTGGGATGTGGGTACAGGGAACAATGCAGCTGCAGCAGCCACAAATCCATTTTTGTCCAGTTCACCAGCCGCTCCTCAGCCAACGTCTCAGTCTCAACAGATACTTGATCTCTTTTCGGCTCCTCAACCGACAGCAAATAATCAGGCTCAAGGAGGGGGCACTACATCCTCTACTTCTGCGCTGGACGACTTACTGTCGCTAGGACTGGGTAACACGACGAATGGCACAGGCTCTGGTGCTCCGACAGTTCCTGCATCCAACCCATTTGCAGATATCTTTTCTGCTCAGAATTCCTCTCCCATGCAGCAACAGAAAGTCAACTACGGAGGGAACGGTTTTGCACCGATGGGAATGGGAATGAACATGGGTGGCATGGGAGGAATGGGCAATCCTCAACAATCTCAACAATTCTACCAGCAGCAGCCGACTATTCAACAACCCTTTGGAGGAAATAACATGAACAATGTATTTGGATCTAATAATGATCAAGGTATGTATAAATAATTTGTTCTTCGCGTGTAGTCAATAAATTTTGTCAGTTTATCGTTGTTAATTTTGATATTTTACATACATATGAGTATATACTATATAGCATTATAACCACGTAACGTAAACGTACTACTAATTTTCTACAACTAATAATAATATATTTAATATTTACCCGTAGAAGTAACAAAACGGAAATTATGGAATAATTTCTATTTCATATTGTAAAAATAAGATTTTCTTTTCAATGAAGTATATTTACTCGTATATGTTGTCCTTCCATGGAGTTACAATAAAAAATAATTACAGTTGTTGCTGCATGCTGGCTTACATGAAACAATATTTTATGATTTACTAGTACAGCCCAATGAATTGTAGATAGGTACATATTTTATTATTTATTACCTTTACCTTTATAGTAGTTTTTTGCCTTTATTTTAAGATTTTTGTAGTTAGTAGATTTTTTTGTTTCTTATTTATAGTCATTATTGTTAGGTCATATTATATTTAAGTGGTTGTTTCCGACATACGAAGGTTTATCTGTGTTTATTTAGGCCAAATCAGGGAATTATGGTGAGGTGGTTATTTTTCATCTCTTATTTCTCTCCAACTTTATAAGTTTATATTATATTGTCCGTGAATGTGCTAGGTGTGTCTAATACTAGAGTGTCGTTGTCGTTCCGTACACTATGAGACGAGGTAGTAAAACAATTAAAACTGGATCGGGGTTGACAATGACGAAATGACATGACATAAAATCTCCCTTTGGTAAAATGGTATATGCAAACATGAAACGTCTTAAATGCAGTTGGGACTTGTGTTGCTGCCAATTGTGACAATGGCTCTGGCAATACAAGACGTTGTCAAATTGGGGTGCAACGGGATTTGATTTTTCTGTTATATATGGGCTGATGTTTGGATGTTATTACTTTTTGTAATAAAAGCCGCTTCGGATGGTCCACCTCCTCCTCCTCCGTCGACTCCACAGACATTTACTAAACAACCGCAGCAACAGCAGCCAGGTAGAGAAATCGAGCCAAAAATGGGTTTCGATTTAGTTACCTACCTATGTAGATTTATTTATTGCCTATTATCTAAAGTTATCTTCTAGAGTAATGTAAACACAACCTGCACAAGTCGTCAGCTCACTTAAAATTCTGTGTAAATATAATTGGATGGATCAAATAGATTGGCTTTTTATAATCAGTACAAAATATGTAATAGTATTTATCATATGAAAGGAGAAGCCGACCTTTCATTGCACATTTAAATGCTGTACATATGAAAATAGCTGCACATAAACTACTTACTTAGCAGAAGCCTTGAGCTTGTACTTTAAATTCTCTATGTGTATAGTGTATAGCTATGTAATTTGATATTATATGGGCATTAGTTTATTTATTATTTGCTAGTAGTCTAGTGGAGTCATTTTGTAATCGTATTCTTAAGAAAGTTGTCTGTAAATATGTAGAAATGTATGTTGAATGTATATTTGCGTGGGTGGAGTCTAAAACATTTTTTGATATGTTCACAGTTGACTTTTTCGGTTCAATACTGACCCCTCAGCAATCGAACGCTGGATTTGGTGGAGGAAATCAGGCAGCGGCTCCAGCAAAACCTCTCATCACTGGTGACTTAGATTCAACTTTAGCTTCGCTTGCTGATTCACTAACCATCAAGTCTAATTGGACCCCTTCTCCATCGAAAACAGCAAAGGGAACTACTGCCAATACAGCTGTAAGTTCCTATTAATCATTTCCTACATTTACTGACGCAGTAAAAAAGTGTGCTGTGTTGTCATCTATTTGGATATAAATGTTTTAAATGTACCTACACTGTTTCTCACCCAAAATATTTGTGCTTTGCTATTATACTACTGCTGCCTCGTCGTGGAAAATATTCCAGCCTTAAATGTTGATCTGTGCAAATCATTGTAATTGGTACCGAATCGAAGGTTACTGTCTGAGCAGATATCTGCTTTCATTTCTTTCACGTACCATTCTTGCATGAATAGTGATTCTCTTGTTCTTGTTCTGTTTTCGTCTCTTCTCTGCAGCAATTCTGTTTTATAATGTCTTTACTGGTCTATTATATATCACTATATATAGGAAGTATCTCTTGAAAATAATGTACATATCAGTTTCTTGATGGTGTAATACGAACTGCTATTTTATTTCAAAGCATGTACAGTCGTACTTCTGCTGTTAATATTCTAGTTATGTATAGTACGTTAATAGATAGCTGTACAGACTCGTTAGGATTGTTTAAACTGAGAATTGTGTACATTCGTTCGTGCATGTCATAGAATATTTAAGTAGCAAAGTAGCAGGAACCTTTGTAAAAGGAAAAACATGTCGAAGTTTTTTAGCGTCTAACTGATAAGACAGTCTATCCAAGTTTTTTGGTATAATTTTTGGAAAGAGATTTGGTTCTTTAAGTCTCATTTGCAATTAAATGAATTGATGAATGCGGCGTTGTAAAAGATTGTAATTTTGATTTTGTTGTTTTAGGGGAGATTTTAAACCTAGGACTGAACCTGAATTATTCTTGAATGAAAAGCCATTGTTAGAATGATAATCTTCTCTTCATCGTCGAAAAACAAGTTAAACAAAACTCCTTAGTATACACTGACTATCTGTAAGCAGATAGACACTATAGGAATTTTTGTGAGTCGGAATTCTTTTAGAAACTGCATAGATAAAATATGTAACTCAAATATTATTATGAATAAGTAGACTCATACAAAGTGTTAAATGTACATAAATAGTGTAATGATCCGGTTTGATCGGAAACTGCGTAGATTATACAAATCTGTGCGTCTAAGGAATCAAAAGTGTTGGATTTTGCTTTAAGTCTATTATGATTAAATAATTGTATTATATTTGTACACAATTGTTTCTAGTATTATTATGTAAGCCTAAACTTATTATAATTGATACTACTACTATTATAAGAGCTAGACTTAATATTATAAGTATGTATATATATACTATTATTATTTATTGTCGGTTCGTCGAACTATATGATTTAGTTGCGTAAGTTTAGTTTTAAAATTCTTCAGTTTACTTTGTAGTCGTTGCAAAATGGATCAAGCAATCACACTGACTGTCGCATCATTCTCTGACACCACAAAACTTCAACCTCCTAAAATGAACCCATTTATCCAGTAAAAATATCTATTTATTTACAAGATGCATGTTTACTATCAAGCCATTGATAGTGAAAGAGTGAAATGTATTTAAGACGAGAATAGCTTTGATTTTGTTATTTAGAAAGGTCAGGTCAGGTCAGGCTCTCGCTTTAATCGTATACAATATTATGATGTACAATTATTAAGCTGTGTTGGAGAATGCGTATAATATGTAAGTATGTACACGTAAGAGAAATACTAACTATCGACACTACATAATATTATGCTATATAGAGATTGTATATTATGTATTTGTATGATTGCGCAATGTATTGTGTATTTAAGTAGATAATATATTAGGGAATTAGTGTAAAGTGAAAAAAATTGCGGAGAAACAGACAACCATATAAATATATATAACGTAGCTTTATTTGTGCTCTTCTTGTGGAAAATGAAAAAGCCTAAAGATGTTTATTTTAAACATCATTAGAGAAAACTGGTGCTCGCTTCCTGCAATATCTGACAATTGCATATGGTTGAATGCTATAGTACATATAGTAGGGAAGAAGAAAGGTAAAATGTAACTAATAAAAGGCGGTGATGATGTAATCATGTATATGTAGCATCTCTACGAATAAATATTATGAGTATTAACTTACACAGCTAGGCTCGACTATAAAGAGAACGAAAAAACATCTAAGTAAATAATCTAAATCAAATCAATAATCATGTAGTGTATTATAAAATGTAATGTACATAAGGAAAACTACAAATAACTAAGAAAGAATCCATTTCTGTATATAGCTATGATTTGTTTGTTTGTTACTCTTGCAAGCGTTTGTTTGCGTCTGTCCGTCGAAACTGAGTTCAGATCAGGTAAGTAGTACATATTATGAGAATGACACATTCCATGAAGGCTACTAGCTAGCTAGACTATTTAAATAATATTATGATAATGAAACTACCTTCTATTCTAGTTTTTAGGCTAGACTTTACAAAATAAATAATTTAAGTTAGATTTATTTGAAAATTGTAATTCTTATAACTTGCATGTTCTCCCCTCTATTTACCAATGAATGATTCAATTACACTATAATATTGTATCCTATCTGAAATATCTGCGCCATACTATGTATTACTCTGTCCCAAAGTTTCAATTTCAACAACTAAAATGATCTTATTACCGTATGATTACATTTCTTGATGTTGAAGTACATAGACATAGATGATAGGTGTATACTACATATATAGAGAGTAGGTAGAGCTACGCAAATAAATGTCTTTATTAGTTTGGTATATGTAAAAGCATTAAAAATAAGAGTAAACGGAAACTGCACAGATTTAGCTGAATTATTGTGCAAATTGGTAAAAAAGGATGAAATTCTACCGGTGTCGTATTTGCATTAGCAAACGCTCCTCACAACGCAAAATATAAGTAACCCACCCACAATTAATTGTATGCAAACACTGAAAAGTAGTAGGGCTTGCTGGAGCGATGTTGCAGCTGCACAATTGTCTTGTACCATCACAAAAACTAGTAAACTCTACCGTATTTCCAAAAAACTGCGAATTTCCAGTTAATAGAAAAATTACAATCATGATAATCATTGATAGCAAAATGTTATACTTAATGTATACCCGCATTATGGACCTGTTCTTAAATCTTGCTAAGCCTTAAGACAGTGTTCGTAATGCTGGCCTTAGAATATTGAAGATGTTATATGCGTAAATCGTAGTAAATGAAAAGATATAGATGGTACACATAAATACTATGAAATTAACATTATAATGAAAAAATTGAAAACCTACTTTATGATAAGTAATATTCACATGTGTGATAAATAGGTATATACAATGTTATCACTGCGTTGCTAGTAATCATGTTTGAAAAGCTAGAAACATGTAAAATGCGAATGCAGTTTGGATGAAAGTTGAATCTGCAAAAAGAAACGAATAAACAAAATAAATGCCGATATATGTAGAGGAGCAAATAAAAAATTTACTCTGAGATTCTCTGATTCAATATCTTTCTCATCATTATTCTCTGCATTCTGTTGAACATCCGATCATAAAATTAAACAGTGGCAATATCAAACAATTTATATTCATACTTGTGCTGATGCTGAACCAGCATTACATGAAAATAACAAAAATGTTCTTAGCACACACTAACATATAAATATTACAAAGATGTCTTGATACATTTGTAAAGCTATATTACAACATTGAGGACAAATTGGAGTGATTATTGAAAATACTTTAACAAATTGATTACGAAAATGTCAAAAATTACCTATTTACATTTGATTAATACTAATTATTAGGATGGCAATTTGGTAATTAGTGATTATAATCAATTATTACTGCTGAAGGTAGGTACTTGGTTGCTGCAACTGGTTTTGCTAACTAAAATCTACTGCTCGGATATCCTTATTTTTTCCATCGATTTCCTTGTCATGGGAAGGTAATTGTATAGCATATTCGGATCAGAGAATATTGAAGGGTCCACATTGGCTAAATTTTTAAATGACTCCTCTCTAACTTGGAATTCCCGAAGGAAGTAGTTTTTCCCGGTTTCGTAATGAATGCGAGTGTCACACATTCTCGCCATAACGTTATCCACCCGGAGAAAAAACCTGAGCAGGATGAAGAATCCAGACGGCATTACTCTCTATTATAAAAGAAAAGGACAAAATAATTTCGCTTGTCTTTCGTACTTTAAAAAAAATAATATATCGTATTTTTAAATCATACAATTTTAGCTGTTAAATTGGACACTCCATTATCGTGTAATTCGTCTTCATATAAAGTCATTTCGTCGAAAAACAATATCTTTTCGCGTTGTTTCAGCTTTTCCAAATCAAGTTGTTCAGATGAGTCCTCTTCTATTGAACCGACAGGCATATTGTCATTCTCTAAATGAACAGTGCCTTTGTACTCAGTGGAGAAAGTCCAATTAAAAGTATGAGTCGCCTCCTTAAGTAATGCACTGTCCATTCTGGTATCAACAAAAAATCGAAAAATCATTAGTTCATGCTTGGTCATAAGGCAATAGCGCAGAAATTAAAATTTCTCTACATAAATATGTACATGGATGTGCTTAAATAACTTGTTATCCCACTTTCATGAACAATCCTTTCGTGCAAGGCCAAGGCCTAAGCAGCTCATCAGCGCGCCTTTTTCTTATATTTCGGGGGGTGTGCGCTTCAGTGCCGAAAGCCCCCCCAATAGTCCTTGTTAGCTACCTTTCTTACAGATAACATTGTGTAAAATGGGAAAAGAAGTGAAAGCAATAGTTCAGGAAAGCAGGGAATAACATTTTGGATCGCTATAAGGCGTGAAAATACATATTCAATGTGGAGAAAGTCGTATGAGCTTTTTACACATTCTTGTAATCACAGACTCTTACAAATCGCTATATTTAGCAGAGATTTCGATTGTAAAAGATATGATATATAAATCCAATTAGAAAACTATTATATAATAAATAGCATTACTTTGACGCTCGCCAATCCGCGGAACAAGCCACATGGATAGCCTCTGCAGTGACAGGAATCATCTTCATTGCGTCTAAAGTATTGAAATCCATAGCAAATCCTGTTGGCTTGTAAATTAATCGTAAAATGTTGTCGGGAAAGACCATTTCCGGTAAGTGTTTCAAATGCAAATCAGTTGAGAATCTGCCATAAAATTATAATTAAAATTATATTTACTTAGAGAGGGCAAAATTATGCTGACATTATACTGAAAAACAGCTGTGTGGCAAAATTCATGCACGTAGCTTAGTCTTTACCTGCAAACTTGACATTTTTCTTCATTGTGTTTTTCCACATTTCTGTCATTTTTTTTAGACAGCCATGAAATAACTTGTAAATTGTCATCGTTAAGATTGGAACAATAACAGTTGGAAGGCAATATTGTGCTTTTCATCACACTAATCGTCCATTCTTCAAAATCGTAATTTTGAACAATTATCTTTCGGTTTGCTTCTGCTCCTACAGCACCCCTAACGCTTGTTCCGGCTGGAGATGACTGTGGATCTCTTTCATCTGCCATTTTATTACTGGATATATGAACTTCCGGGAGCACCAGTCCGATATAGATATGACTTGTTTAGTCTGAATACAAGAAATAGGAAACACGTATTATAATAACCCCAACTTTATAAGACATAATTAAACATTTATTTCAGTAAGTACTATATAAATCAAAAGGTTTGGTTCAATATTGAATATAAAAATGAAATGAAGACCAATAGAGATGCTCACTTTTCTTGTTAACGATAGAAGTTAAAACCCGCTTGAAATGCGTAATGTCCTTCTTGCTTTAATGTCAGACAAAGTCAACTATTCTAGCCTCAATTTCAGGTGGATATGAAAGCCCAGTTAGGCTACCTATTCGTTTAATACCGTTTTACAAATTCGCACAAAAATTTAAGACAAGAAGTCTATGCTTCATTGTAGAATTTAGAACACACTTTCATACAAAAATGATACATTTTGAAGGCGCGCGTTTTCGCAAGGAAAGCGACGCGCTTGGACACCATATCTATCTGTACCTGAGATATCTAAATACTCACTCGCGTCGTGCCAATTCTTTGTAGGACCATTTGCTCTGCATTCTGCATTACATACGAATTCATACAATGATACACATTTAGATTATCAATACTTCAATAGTAATTTCTATGCAAAGTAAAAAGAGCGATAAGGGGAGTATGACGGCAGATAAGACTACAACATGCCTGAATTTTGGCCCTAAATGTCCCATGCTAATATTATTATAACCTGGCTTAGTGTAGTTCCTACATGGCACTATGCATCATGTAAATGACATTTTCAAACTAAATAGCACACTAAACTTTCACCAAAATGAACTTCATTTTCACTTATTCCCAGGTGAAACTAGAATGAAAGTTCAAATTAGCTAGAAAGGACTTGAAAAAATCTTGGTGTGGTATTTAGACTTGAAAATCAGGATTGAAATATGTACATATGGACAAGTAATTACAATCATTTTGTGAGCTTTTTATTACACATCCGATTCCTATCTGCGATGTAATGCTGTAGCTGTAATTAATTATAGTATAGAATGTGTACATTCATTCGTGACGACTAAGTTCATTTAGAAAAGACAGAGTACTTTTGCAAGTTCGGACTACAGGGTATATTCAAAAGCTGATTCTTATTCAGCCATTCAATAATCTAATTTTCTACCAAAAATTCGTTAAACCCTTGTCAATATTTCGAAAATCGGTAGCTCTACATGGCTGAATCTGAAACTAGTGCCATTTGATTCCACTTGTGATTCTATATCGTGACTGAGCACAATATCGTGTTAAATGTTGTTCTACTTCCCCGTGAGGGAAAGAAGAACCCCACCCAAAATTGGCGACAAATATTTCAAAAATGGTTTAGTCCACTGCATTGAAATTGGAGTCTACTTCAGCTTGTACTAATTTTACCGGTGCATTACATTGTAAATATCATGCAAAAAGGTTTAAC
>JAAAYG020004516.1:0-28784 GCA_009936455.2 Tomocerus minor
AAGTTACGAAATAGGTGGCTACAGCTGTAGCCACTTGCATGGTACAGTTCATTTCATATGTTGCATATTCTAGGGTTAATGAATTTTACGAGACAGAAATGGTGCACCCCACTGGTTTAAAATCCAACGCAAAAATTATTCCTCCAGAAAGAAAAATTGAGAAATCACAATCTTTTAATGAAGAAACACCGAACTCTGTAAATTCCGATTCAAAACTTATTCCTTCAGAAAGAAAAATTGAGAAATCCCAAACTTTTACTAAAGAAACTCCGGACTCTGTAAATTCCGATTCAAAAATTATTCCTTCAGAAAGGAAAATTGAGAAAGCACATTCTTTTCATCATTCCACCGCATCCAAAAATCCAATGCCATTAAGAAGAATGAAGAGCAATGCAGCGTCAGATGAGTTAATGACAAAATTACGCCGACGACAATCAAATATAGAAATGGGCCGTGATGAGATTTCTCAAAAAATTGAAAATTTTAAGGCTTTGAAAGAACAACAGAATGATATTGAACTTCTTCAAGAAAATGTTGAAGAGTCCACATCCGTCACAGAACTTTCGGAAGATTTAACTGTCGCTTCTCCAATTGCTATGGCAAAAGCGATTGACGAAACTCCAGCAATTAAGAATATTAATAGTGATGCTTTGGTTCCCGTGAAAGAAAATAATACGAAATCATCAAAGGAAGAAACCGTTGCCATTAAAAAATCAGCTAACATTAACGAAAGCCTTACAGAAAAAATAATGTCAGTGCCGCCTCCACCCCCAATGCCAATTTTTGAGATAAAAACTACGGATTATAAATCCACACCACTTTCTTCTGATGACTCCATTGCTGATTCTGGTAATCCAATCTTAGCTTTGAATGAGGTAGATGTCGACTCTCATAGTAATCTCTTGAGAGAAATCGTTGCCGGTATTAAATTGCGTTCGCATAAGATGGTAACTATTTATTATTTCAATTTTATTCTTTATACTTTTGTAAACAGACAACTTTTAATGGTAATGTAATGTCTTCTGCTCTTATTTCAATAGGACCGTAAAGTTAGAAGTGGATTTCGTGCAAGTCAAGATTTGCAGTCGATACTAGCTAATGCGGTCCTTCTACGAAATCAAGTTATGAATCCGGATAGTGATGATAGTGGCAATGACAGTTCTGAAGATGAGACTTGGATTGAAGCGTAAACGACAAATTTGTATTGACTAAATTGCTTGAAATGGCAACGGTTCAAACATAAATATTATTATCTTCTTCAAAAACAATTACACGAATGATGTTATCTTGAATGAAAAACTATCGTTCGTTTGTTGTCACTAATTGCAGATAATTTTTCCTAAACATTAAATTACAAGGTGATAAAATAAATTTTAATGCATTTGATTCATAGAGTTTTATTCTTTGTCTATGTACGTTTGTTTAATTATTCTGCAGTAGAAAATGACGATGTGAATACAACAAATTATCCACTCAGAGTAAGTAGTATACATGTATATAAATTCTGTCTTGATTCAACATTTTATTTGAAATACACACGCCTTTCTACACAGATAGTTAAATTGACTCGAAATTTATAAATTGCATTAATTGTCTGCCCCTAATAATTGATATGCGATACTTCCTGCTAAAAAGGCGTTGCCAGTACATTGTAATAGTGTAACAAAATAAATAACATTTAGGGAATTAGGTACTGGCGTAGTAGAAATAGTAGTAATAATACAGTAATTATATAAAAATATTTTCCATTGAAATAAAAATGAAAAATTCAAATTAGAGACATTGAACTTATTTTTTCAAAACTAATTTGTGCTTCTCCGATACAGATTAACCTTTGTGCGGTAAAGACAAAAAATATTCAGCAGAGCGTTTGTACTCATGATAATTGACTGGTCGTAAAGTGATTAATTACTACAAAACAATGACATAAAGCAGAAACTTCCTTTTAAATTCAAAAGGAGAAATAATGAAAAAATTTTTTTTATTACCTATGACGAATATTGATTTAAAAATTATTTTTGAACAATAAAATTAGCTTTCTGTATTCGGTAAACTTTTATTCTAGTTAATCGCATAATACCTCCAAGTATTATACAGTAAATATTTTGAGGGAACTGATTAAATGTTGTGTTTACTGCTTTGTTGACGTTTGCCGCATGGACCTTATCAGCTCTTTGTATTCCGAGATTTTGTTTGAATGTTATCATTTGTTTTATATACCTACCATAGTCGGGAATTCCAATTGGGTGATAATTATTATTTATGTTAGACTGTTTACTTGTGGTGTCTTCTGTGTTGCGTGTGTGAATACGACAGAAGAGATTTCTTCTCGTTCCAATTACTAATTACATTATGGTTTTAACGACAAATATTTCCTGAAATTGGTCTCGTGCTAATATGCATATTTAAGACAATCGAATTTCATTCACTCGGGATTTTGCATGGTTAATTCATTTATGGAAATTCAGCAGCCCACACCCAAAATTACTGAGTATCGATAACATGTCGCTATACTCATTAGAATAAAGCCATCATTAATATTATAATAATATTCCTAATGTTGTTGTACGAGTTGAAGTCAATGATGTTTTATTTTATTTGGGGATGCAAGGACTCATTTAGGCAGTGTTATCACAAATTATCTCTTTTGTGAACTTGTGTGCTGTAATTCCATATTGATTTGCACTTGATTTCATTTTATCCCACATTAAACAAAAAGCAAATGTATTTAAAAGTACGGATCATTAAAACCTAATTTTGATTTACTTTGTAAGTGCACATTCCCAATACTTCCATTAAATTATTTAGATGAATTTACTCACTATTTTCTAATACCTTTCGTAATATACAATTTGAAATTATTTTGGCATCAACACGCCCTACTTAAATCGTGTCACGGACATTCATACAAATAATTCTCCCTCCCATCCAATAATCTGAGAAATATCTGTAGAAATGTATATACTCTAAATAATAATAACAATAATTTATCTTGTTGTTACTATATATCTGTCTGCTCAATTTATTGACATATTGGCACATTGGCAGTCACTCTCGCAGGTAAGGCATTAATTAGTACAGACATGAATAATAAATTCAATAATAATTAATTATGATTCATTTATATGTAGAATAAATTTATTAAAACGATGAAATATTATTTTTCTCTTCTTCAAAATGTCATTACTTATTAATGACTTAATTAGGTTTAAAAATCATTATTATGTAAGAAAATGAGCTCTAAATATATATCTGTATTCTGCATTAATTGTAATGGCAATTTGTAATATCTGTAATTAAATTTTAATCACGGAAAAATGCATTGTGTAGCTTGAGGGTCAATCATAACGTTTAAAACTAAATCCTGCGCGTTATCTACAAAACATAGGTACACACATTTTAAATGTGTCTCACAATATTTTTGTTTGCATTTCTGTGTTCATTTAGTATTCGTTCATTTTTATCGTTCGCTTTCAAGAATCTCTGGTCACTGTCAATGACAGTTGACACTAATAATGACAGCCACAATTCCTAGTTCCTAATTGTCGTTCTGAAGGTTAATACACGCAAATAATCATTAATTATTTAATTAAAATCATAAAAAATTTCCAATGCATTTTCAGTTGACAAAAAATTCGTAAACAAGTGGCAACATCCATATAAAAATATCTAAATGTGGGTGTATACCTATCCGAAGTCTAACGCGAAGTCAGAAGTGTGTACCCACATCGCACCGGAATAGTTATACAAATTTACCAAAAAATATACGTACCTACGAAAAGTAATATCCGAAACCCGAATTTTATGTTTACATGTGTAATCGAAATTAAACGCGGTACATAACATTCCAAGAGATTTTTGATTGTTGCTAACATGACAATAACTGGAAGGGTAAGACCTACGATTTTTAGCTGTCCGATTCGGGACCTGGTGATACTTTTCGGTTTCAGATATTTACAATTTCGTTCGTGTTTTTGCATAACATTCAGTGCCGGTACATTTCATTCGAAATTGTTGTGTACACTTTTGGCATTCGGATTCTGGGTATACGCTGGTTCCCATAATATACTTTTCACGAACCCTTCTAACACAATATATTATATTATGACCTTTAAACAATGGCATTAATGTTTTTTCAGGTAGTATTTTGACGTAAAATGGACAAAAAAGGATCACCGTCTAAATCTCCTTTGGAAAGGGCAGGAATATTCTCCAAGACATTTTTCCTGTACGATTTAATTTTCTATTTCCAATTCAGATAAAAATTATCAGTGTATTTAGCTACCAAATTTTTCGGCTTTCAAAAAATTATTTTAATTGGAAATTATTTTTAATTCCGTGCGATTAGATGGCTGTATCCGATATTAATTGAAGGTCGAAAAGGAGAGCTGTCCGATGACAGTAACTTAAGCAGTGTGCCCCAAGAGGATCTAACAAAGCATTTGGGGGATAGCCTTGAAACTGCTTGGCAACAAATCAATAATTCTGTGAAACCCAGCAGTGAAAAGGTTGCCCAGAAAGGAAGACTGTTGCTCAAATCCCTTTTTAAAGTGTATGGACGGCGGTACATGTTACTCGGACTTGCCGCTTTCTTTGAAGAAATCTTTCTGAGGTAAATAAAATCTGAACTAAAAAAATCTTACTAATAATTACTAATAAACATTATTAAAATACAATTGGAATTATTTGAATAGAATTGCTCAGCCATTGTGCCTTGGATTTCTGATTCGTTATTTCAATGGAGAATTCGGTACAAGAGAAGGCTATTTATTTGCAACTGGGATTGTTTTCGTTTCGTCCTGGTACACGGCTCAACACCATCCATTCTTTTTTGCTATACAACACAATGGCATGAAGATCAGAGTCGGGGTCTCCGCTCTTCTTTATCGAAAGGTATTCACGAGCAGCTGAATTTGTTTACGTTGGGGAAAGTCATAAATACCTTGGATAGTTTTAAAAATAAATTTTTAACCAGGCACTGAGGCTGAGTCAAAAATCCCTTGGTCAGTCGTCAGTTGGGCAGATGGTGAATCTTTTGTCTACAGATGTCAATCGCCTTGATTTATCCAAAGATTTTATGCATTACATTTGGATTGCTCCCATTCAATTGATTATTGTTGTTGTAATTCTATGGAATTACTTTGGTCCGTCCTCTCTCTCTGGAATTGGGCTCCTCGTCGTATTTATTCCTTTCCAAAGTAAGAAATCGGACATTAATTAACACATTCATTCTACAATATTACAAAGTACTACATGACTAAAACATGTAATTTAAAATATAATATATTTATAATTTAATTGATAATATGTTTTATTTATGATTTAATTCTTTAATTTAATTGTTTACCATATAGCACAAATGGGGCGTTTATTTGGTAAACTTCGTGGTGAAACTGCTAAAAAGACTGATCATCGCCTTAGATTGGTTAATGAAGTCGTAAGTGCCATACGAGTCATTAAAATGTACACATGGGAGCCTGTATTCACTAATCTTGTTCAAGACTCTCGCCGGTATTCAATTTGTTTGTTAATTTTTAATAGCAGTGTTCTGAAAAGAGATTTATATTTATTTTGTGTGAACCAATATTGATCGTTTCATTTATTTTCAGAGAAGAAATTAGTGTAATCAGAAAAACCGCCTGGCTCCGAGCTTTGAATCAAAGTCTGTATTACGTCTCATCTAAAGTCATCGTTTTCGTTACATTTTTGACATTTATACTCACGGGACACTCTCTCAATGCTGAAATTGTGCGTTACTATACAATTAAAAAATTGTAAAAAATGCTTTCATTTTCGGTAATGTGTAATCTTAAAATTTGAAAATGTCAGGTTTTTGTGACATTGGCACTTTACAATAATGTACGGACCGCGATGACCCTATTTCTTCCTTATGGCATATCACAACTTGCTGAAATTCTTGTTAGTATTCACCGATTGGAGGTATTTAAAAACAATTTCAAAGTTTATTTTTGTATTAAAAAAACTACTTTTTGAAATATTCACTGATAATGACGAAAAATTGTTTCTTTACAGACATTTTTGCTGATGGAAGAAATTGGCAAAGAAAGTGACGGAGAAAAGAAACAGGAAAATCTTGAAGGGACTGGGGTTGTTTGCGAAAATATTTTTGCGAGATGGAGTTCAGAGGAAAGTGTTCTGTCAGATATTTCTGTGAAAGTAGCCAATGGTGGAATGCTTGGTGTGATTAGTCAAGCTGGTTCTGGAAAGAGTTCTTTGTTGAATGCAATTCTTCGAGAATTGCCGTTGACATCTGGAAATATTCAAGTGTCAGGATCAGTAGCCTACGCTGCTCAAGACGCTTGGATATTTGCTGGCACTGTGCGTGAAAATATTTTGTTTGGAAAAGATTACGAAGAGGAATGGTATGAACAAGTTGTCAAAGGATGCGCTCTCGAAAGAGATTTCACTCTATTTCCTTATGGCGATAGGACACTTGTTGGCGATAAAGGGTCTTCGCTCAGTGGGGGTCAGCGAGCTAGATTAAATTTAGCGAGGTGATATAATATTTATAAATGTTTTAATACCTTTTAATTTAAATTTAATAAGGTTATTTTCAAATCAATTTCTGAAGCATAATTTATATCTACAATTTCGCGTTAAAAGTTTCGACTATAACTATTACAATATTTATGTTTTTACATTATAATGATTATAATGTTTTTTTTTGGTTTAATATTGTTGTATTATAATATTATTGTTATTTCAGGGCCGTGTATTCAAAAGCTGATATTTATTTACTGGATGATCCCCTAAGTGCCGTCGATGCGAAAGTTGCTAGACATTTGTACGAGAAATGTTTCCGTGGGCTGCTGAAAGACAAATGTGTCATTCTTGTGACGCACCAAGTGCATTTCTTGAGATCAGCGTCCAAGATCATTGTCCTTAGTAATGGTAAAATCCAACAGGAAGGAACTTTCGAAGAAACTAATTCATTGGATCTCACGGATGTGCTGGAACAGGAAGAAGATCTGGAGGAAACATCTCAGGACAATAAGCAAGAAAAGAAAGTCGCCGCTTTAACAGAGTCGGAAGTGAAGTTGGAGTAATAATTATGTTTATTCATTATTTTGTTCTTTTTGTTACCAAGTAATTTAGTTTTCTACATTTTAAAGAGCAAATATATTTTTCACTAGTAATTATTTTATTATTCTGTGTTCATTACATTTTGCTTTCTGCTATTTTTTGTTACTATTAATTTATTTCCCAGTATTTTTTTATTTTCTGTGGTAATTGATTTGTTATTGCTATTAATTTTGTATTTTTACTGTTTTCTATGCTGGAAATTTTCAATAATTTCCTTCATGTTTGATTTTCTTAGTTCATTGCTATCTTTTTATCCAATTCAATTCTTTTTTCAATGACGTTATAAGGATTTTACATTGTATGTTATAGGATTCCTAAGGAAGTGGAAGAAAAAACTGCAACAAGGGAAACAGGAGCGGCTTTGTACTTTCGCTACTTGAAAAGTGGATCTGGTCTTCTAACATTGATTTACGTTGTGCTCGTCAATATCCTAACACAAGCTCTCTACTCTGGATCTGATTACTGGTTAAAACTGTGGACTGGATGGGAAAGGAAACAGACTGAGAACAACACGTACACTATAGACTCCGAAGATTATTTGCCGTTTTTGAAAATTGTGAATTTGGATGTGAATACTGACACTAGATCTTTTCATATCATAATTTATTCCATAATGATCGCTCTGCTGTTTTTAATTGGAATACTTCGGACAGCTTCATTCTTTAAAATTTGTCTCAACTCCTCCATCGCTCTGCACAAAAAAATGTTTGCGTCGATTTTAAGAGCTCCAATGTTTTTCTTTGAAACAAATTCTATGGGTACAAGCTGCTGCGACAACTTAATCAAAGTTATATCATCATATATTTTACAAATATAAGAAAATAATTTATTCATTTTTATGCAGGGAGGATCATCAACCGTTTTTCAAAGGATATTTCAATTATAGATGAAATCTTACCGGTGACATTCTATGATACAGTAGAGGTAACAAGTTAATTACAGAACTTTAAAACATAAATGCGTTTTGGCAGTAATTAATAAAGTCATGTATTGTTAACTATGTTTTTACTTTCACAGATAGCTTTACAAGTGTTTGGAATTTTGATTTTGACGAGTGTTGTAAAACCGATTTTATTAATACCATCTGCATTTGTGAGCATTTTATTTTACATTGTTCGGCATTTTTACCTACACACGGCACGCAGTGTTAAGCATTCGGAGGGAATCGGTAAATCATTTTTTTAAATGTTTTATTTTTTTTGTATTAAGTTTTATTTAATACTTTGTCTAATACTTAAAATTCAACGCACAAAAGTATTTTTTCATTAAATTAAAGCAATTGTAATTTTTTTTACATACTTTTATGATATTTAAATGTTTTGTTATTAAAACGTTTCTTCAATACTTGGTCTATTTAAAAGCATTATGATTTTTTTCTAGTTTTATTTTATTTCTTTTTTTTATTGTATTAAAAACTCATTATATGTTACTTATTTTAATTTGAATTAATTTTGTTACATGATAAAAAAATTTTAATGTGAATTTATTTTGTGTGTCCCCTTAAAGCAAGGAGTCCAGTTTTTGCTCATCTCACAACGACTTTGAACGGGTTGACTACAATCCGAGCATTTAAGGCTGAAGAACTATTCAAGACTCAATTTGAAACTAGTCAAGACAATCATTCAAAGTGGTGGTTTCTATTTTTGTCTACAGCCCGATGGCTAGGAATCACAGTTGACTGGATCTCCATTTTATACATTGCCATCGTCATTTACACGTTAATGCTGACGAATTCGGACGAATCCGACGTAGGCCTTTTAGTATCTTCTGCCATGACTCTGACTGGAGTGTTGCAATACGGGGTCAAGCAATCCGCTGAAACTGCCAATCACATTACGAGTGTTGAAAGGGTTTTGGATTATTCCCGTTTGGATCCAGAAGCTAAATTGAGGAAGAATACACCAGACAAAGATTGGCCTGCTCATGGGGAAATAGAAATTAAAGAAATGTCTTTGAATTATGGAAAAGATAAACCTGTCCTCAAAAAAATCTCGCTGAAAATTAACGGAGAAGAGAAAATTGGAATTGTGGGTCGAACGGGTGCGGGTAAGAGTTCCTTGCTTACAGCCCTTTTCCGACTCGTTGAACCCACTGGAGAAATTCTAATTGACGGAGTAAATATTTTCAACATTGGCTTACACGACCTTCGTTCGAAACTTTCGATTATCCCACAAGACCCAATTTTGTTCAGTGGCACTCTAAGAAAAAATTTAGATCCTTTGGATGAGCGAAGTGACAATGACATTTGGAAAGTGTTAGCAGAAGTCGAGTTGACCACCGTCATACAAAACTTTCCGGGAGGACTCTCTACTATGGTATTTAATATAATATTCAGCATAAATACCTATAATTATAAATTAAGTAGGACTTTCTACTACAAATTCAGTGTGAGTTAATTGCCTAAAACTTTTTTTCCCAATTTGAAAACTTCGAAGAAAGAAATAAATAAATTTAAAAAAAAAATGTAATAAAGATTTTGCATAAAATTAATGTATACTTAAATTGAATATCTTAAACATGGGATTTGCAATGGTGAAGTTGTATTTGCCTAGTATGATAAACGCTAAATGATCATCGTATAAATATTTTTTTAAATTTTATTAGTTGATTAAACCGTTTTGTCAGTTTTTTAAATTAATTGGGAATTGGACTTTTGTTGTAGTACCATCCTTTTCTACATAACAAAGCGAGTGGATACAGTTATATGAATTTAAAAGTGACATTATATTTAATTTTGACACTTTCGTTTCATTTTTCATTTACTATAACAATTTTGAATCTTGGTGTTTCTAGATTGCGGATGGAGGCTTGAATTTTTCTACAGGTCAACGCCAATTGGTTTGTCTTGCTCGTGCCATTCTGAGACAAAATAAAATATTGGTGTTGGATGAAGCAACTGCCAATGTAGACAACGAAACTGATGCCAAAATTCAAAAGACGATCCGAGAAACTTTCTCCCGATGTACTGTCATTGTTATCGCCCATCGACTACACACAGTCATGGACTGCGCTCGAATTATCGTCATGGAAGCCGGTGAAGTCAAAGTGAGTATAGCGTAAATATTTATTTCGTATTGATTGATAAATTCATATATATTATTCTATTAAAACTTCATAATTGATTTTAATATGTGAATAATGAATAATATAAAAATGTAGGAATTTGGCGAACCTTACACACTGCTGACGGATAGCAACAGTTTTTTAAGTAAACTGGTGACTCAAGCTGGTGACCAAATTGCCGACAAGCTGTTTCAAATTGCCAAAAAGGTAATAAAATTACAAATATGTTTAATACAACGATTTTCGTTTTAGAATAAAATCTGAACTATTTTTTTTAACTTTCGTCTAGGCTTACGAAGAAAAGAAAAGTCGTGAAAATTAAGTTTACTGGATATTGATGTTGTTTTCAAACCGAAGTTATATAATAATAATGTTAATATCCTTTTATACACTATTTAGTATTTGTCTGTTAGTCAGTTTTTATCTAAAGATCTAATCAAGTCTGTTAAAACTTCCTCGGTGGACCAAACAAAGTATAACTATGTTACGCTATTGTGTTCAGTGTATTAATACGCAACCCAACTGAAAAAGTCTTGCATTTCATTGAATATTGAATCTTTTAAAAAGTATCTTACTTGAGACTGATAAATCTAATGTTCAATTACCAATGAATAAGTACAATGTTGACTAATTATAGTCTGCACTGGTTTAAAAGCATTTTGGTGTACTTACTATTTCTGAAAATCAAAATTTATAATTGAATACTGTTGCAATGAATAATTGTGCAAATATCTCGTAAAGCAGATTTCATTTTAAACCTTTTTCACAAAATAGTAACTTTAAGTAAATATTCATATTTTTTTCCGAAAAATTTCTTTATCAACGAACAAAAAATGTGAACCATTGTTTATTAAGAGGCTTAAATACTGCATGACAGAATAACTATAGAAATATTAGCCATATATACAAGGAAATTTAAGAAATATTCATCAACTCAACTAATTGGTATCCATATTTGTCTTTTCATTTCAGTTTTGTTTGTAGTTATACTATAGAACTTAGTAAAAATTTAGTTTTAAGTCGAGGGCCCTGACAAACCAAACCGCTGTGGGACTTGCGGGTGTAACGCTAAACTAACCTAAAGAAAAATAAACATGCTCCCATGTGGGACGTGTTTGAGACTACCCGAAAGTCTCCAAAAGCGGTGTAAGCGGTGGCGGTGCATTTTGTCAGGTCCCTAAGTCGACTTTTTGATGGAAATAAAATATAGAAATTAAAAGAAGAATTTTGCGTAGAATATTAATTATAAATGTACAAAAACCCTGCGGCAGTTTTTGCATGTATAAACATAAAGTATTAAATAATATGTGTTGTGAAAGAAAGCGAGAGGAACCCTTTTTGGAAACGTCCATAAAAGACGTCTGCAATTTTTGTACCCCCTTCCCCTCCTATTGTCTGCCAGCGTCGGTTTTTATGTACCCGTCCCCCCTAAAAACGGCCCAAAATACACGAAGTTAAATATAATTTATTCCATAATAGTAAATTTTTGAAATGGCAATTTTACACATATTTTCGAATTTATTACACGTTAGTTACACCATCTTACGAAGATGAACATAGCCAAATAATATTATTTATAACAGGAAAGTCTTATTGGACTTTCAATAAAGATTTTTGTTAGTTTTACAATTTGGATAATTAATTGTTTAAATTTTTAATCGAATGCTTTATTTTTGCTACCGAGTTGTTATTGTACCTGCTATCTCTGGATTGGCACCTTTCCAATTTTTCAAGAGATTTTTGATTTATCTTATCATCCACCGACAAGAAAGTTTATTATGATTGTGTATTGTGCGCAAGAGAAGAAGTGTGAAATAATTGGGAACTGGGTTGGTGTTTCAATAGCTTTAAAATGCAGGTACAACAGTTTGCATATTTTAGCTCAACTGTGAAAAGTGGCGTGCGGTAACTGTTCACTATTTATGAACTTCTTAGAAAAATGAAATGTGAGCAACAACTTTTATAGACGTCGTATTTCCCTCTACCCCCTCGCCTCACAAATCGTCTGAATTTATGGACCCCCTCCCCCTTTAACTGCAAACGTCATTTATGACGTTCCCTTTGCAAGGCAAAGGGTTTTCTACACTTTCAAAATGGTTAGCAGGTCCACCATACCCAAAAATTAAGTTTAATTATAATAGTAAGGGAGTATAAATTAAACAAAATGGAACACAAACAAAAATTATTTTTCAGCTTAAAATTTTTATTCAAGTTTCTTCACAATATACTAAATTCTTTCTGCTTTTGCGCATGGAAATGATTATGATGTTAGTTATCGCCGAATATTTGCAAGAAGAAAACAGATGCCAACAACAATTTGAATAAGTATTTGTCTATTCCCAAGGAACATTTTCTTTTGCTGAGCCAAGAACATTTTGTAATCTTTTTGTAAGCGTTTACAGATTTCCTTGTCAATGTTCCGCTTAAAATTTTCCAAAAGTTCCCCCTCATTAGGACAATTATGGCGTTTCAATTTTTCGCTCAAACTGTTACTATGTTGTGCTACAAACATTTTACATTTCTGCTTGTCATTAATGTCAAAATTTTTCATGGAATCTTCACACACTCTTTGGTAATACGCAACAGTTGCACGGACATTGAATTTAGAGCAAATAGAAAAAGGACATTTGTCTTTCCCGGACTCTTTTACCAGTTCATCCAGAATAAAGACACCCTGTTTGAAGCCGTAACCAGTAGTAACACGCCCATTAACTTTCTTTTTTGGCAAATAATTAAGAAGTTTATCAAATAATTTTTTTTGAAAGTCTGCAAACGTGGGAGTAAAGTTTTCAACATCATCCTCCGCAAGGTCTGCACCTGGGTATGGGAGAGCAAACGCATCGACGTTTTCATAAAGGAAATTTATACTGTCTCGGTTTGTTTTTGCCTCGTTTGTTAAAGCTACAGAATCCTTAAAATCGTTGCCCCAACTTTTCTTCACCGTCATATCTCTGATGAGCAGCTGAAGGGCTGGCATGGAAACCCTATTTTTAAAAATATAAATGCACGCTAAATTAGATCATTTTTGTGGAATCAATATTTCAATCAAGCTATTTGTGTGAAACAAAAAAACTCGTGCACGAATTTAGCAGATGCGGAAAAAAACGAAACACGAAGCTTGTTGAGACTGTAAGCAATAATCGAAGATGTGATCTGGTGTAACAATAGATGACAAATCCGAAAGCCAGGAGAGTTGATGATTGAGTGAGTGAGAAGAACTATTTGTGATGAGATGGACTTAAGGGGAGAGTCAATTCCTAAATGCAGCAACATTGATGGGGTACTAAACTTTAGTGGCAGCAATCCGTTGTAATAAACTAAATGCGATGAATTAATAACGTAAATAATTGATGGCGTAATGAGTTTATGACAAAACAACAAATGCACTTTCGTAGATTAGTCCATCATGGTTAACCTTAATTGAACTATTTAACGATAATGAAATCGACTGACTTTACAGAACACAAACATAAACTACAAAACTAAAGTTATGCAGGGAGAGACGTGTTGGATTTCCGTGCAGGTTAAGTGTCTGGCAGGTTGTCGTTCTCGACTGCTACTGAATTGATATTAAATTGCTACTCTCCGTCATAGTGAATGTTAGGGGTGAAGTGGGTCCTATACATAACCTAGAGAAAATGCCATAAAAACCCCACAAGAATAAAGGTACCTTCCTACATGAATGCGTGATTAGGAACCCTCACCTGAACACAAAGAATATGTTAGAATCCTATAATTATATAAAACATTGATTGTGGGTCAACTTAAATCTATATAAAAGCAAGCGTCACATACATACTATAAAAGTATACATTGTTTGACATTAATTATTAGCTAAAACAAAGGTTCTTAACTTCTACATTACAGATTAAAGTGAAGAAGTGGCATACGAACGGTGAACGTCGAAATAAAGAACAAAAGTTTTCATTGCCTACTCCTAATTGTTGGGTTTCCCGCTAAACTTTACGACTACGATATTTCCAAAAGCTTAAATGCGTATTTAACTATTGCTTTATCCTTGTACTAGAATAACGCCATTTTGTACAAGAGATCATTATTGAAATTTAATTTAGAAACGGGATAAAACTGGATTAAAAAATGACATAGATAGATGCGAAAAAGAAAGTATTTTTAAGGGCATGCCGAGCTGTATTTTCATAGTTGAAATTCTCTATTAAAAAAAGGTTTTTCATTTAATGAACAAAAATATATTGTTAACATTTAGTTCCACAGGTCTTAGGTTTTTACTTTTAAATTATTTAGCTCAGCTACTTTTGTCTTTTAAATTAAGAGCGAAACAACTTTACTTATTTAAATTACAGCACGTACCCTTTACTTTTATCCATAACAATATTAGTTTTTCTTGACATCTCCTCAAAAATTCGCAAATCGTCTTCATGTAGATCATTTTGAACATTGAAGATGCATAAAGAGGAAATAAAATTAACCACGTAAAAAGTTATTAGGTGGCGTTCTTTCGCTTCGGAAGTTGAACCTCCGTCAAGTAGACTTTCACTGTCCAGAAGCAGAATAGCAATTTCTCCTTCACCATCATTTTGACTGTAAATCAATGGCTCTGAATATATATTTACTCCTGTGGTAATAGGTTGTCTTGAACTACCCCAATCGAATAATTTATCCGGGATAGGGTGTACATTTTTTTTTCCAAAAACATATTTTGCAAAACTGTTAATCAAAAAACTTTTACCACTCCTTTTTTTCCCTACAATTGATACAGCGACAAATGGTCGTGAGCCTACTTTATTCAAAATGCGACCCAGTTCGCCCACATTTAATGAGGGTTTGCCAGATTCGAATTTCAATAGCTGGACTAAGTCTGCCGGTTTTGCCTGTGCCTTGGGTATTGTACCCATCTCTGCGGTGCCTTACGCGAGTGTAAAAATTATTTTCAACTTCAGTTCTAATGTAGACAAGAAGTGAATAAATAGCTGCTCCATTTCGATATTAATCAAGCAAGTAAACAAAGAAAAGCATACATTCTGTAGGACAATATTTAAATTATCTTTTAAAAATCGCAAATATTACACACACATCATGAATATATTTCCTTAACTGTAAACATTAACGGGAAGTCGTAACAGAAAGCTCGTCCTAGTGTGGGTACACGTTACACATCCTTTGGGGAACGCATTGTCCATATGTACTCGTGCATCAAATAACACTTGTATTTTACGATTGGCAAAGAGTGTCATATTTTTTATGTCTGCGGTAAATTGAATCAATTTCCCAAAAGACAATATAATAGTTTTAAGGTATGTACTGATGTGTAATTGACAACATGATTGCGTCACAGATCCCAAAATTTTTTATTGCAGATAGTTAACATTGGTAATAAATGATTATCAATTATTTTGAAAGCTCAACGCAGGCTATGCAGGATGTGCAAACGGTGGGAGTTGAGCACTTCAATACGGCTACCTAGCCAACTGCTCAACTGAATGGACGGTATAAGATTCCTGATGTGCACTATTGCAGACTTCAGGTTTGTTGTTATTTGATGCTAGTGCTAGGGACACATTTAAATAGTGCACTACTTATTCTTCTTAATTATTGTGTCCATTATAACAACATATGTGGTGAAAATGTTGATTTAAAAATATATGGTTGTTAACTGTTAAGAAGAGCATAATGTTTATCGCGCCAATTTTATAATCACGAATATAAAATTGGCGCGATAAACATTATTTGATTTTCAATTTTTTGAAACTGTATCTCGTCCTAAACGAGTGGCTTTATGGAAAATGTTCAAAGGAAAAAATATTATCATTATTCTATTATCTAGATTCGTATTGAGGTACGTTGCTACTGTGTTTCGTTTTCCTTTTACGTATTTTTTAAGAAAACGCGACCATAAACTAAGACAATCTTCAATATTTTAGAAGTTATAATGAAAACGAAAAGAAAGCCATCGTGAACATTCATGCGAATTTAGAAAATAACATTTGGAACACATATTTCCTACGAACATTTTCCATAAACTCGGATTGCGTTAAGACACGATACATATGATTAAATGAAAGTAACCGATGTCAATACACATGATCAAAGTAGCCGATTGATCGCAAATTCCAATGGGGTTCGCTTCTGTGCGTTAACGATTTTTACACGGGGCATCCCACACTTCACTTCCCACATGGCCTACCTGTCTTATCTCCCGGTTCTAAGCCAGTGGTTGCATTTTTTGAATTCCCGCGTTCATAATATACAGGGCGGTTCACCATACCGTTTCGAGGGAATAACCTAACCTAATAAAAATGAAATGCATTGATAGGTATGTGTGCAACCACTGGCTTACTCCTACCTATCTCCCTGTTTCAATATACGAATTGTAAAATGTGAACCTTTCAAATTGCATACAAAGGAATTATATGCTTACGGAATATCTAATGTTATTTTATACTTCGGGATACGTTTTGGAATTTGTCTATTGCACTGTGGATCAAGACGTAACGCTATTGAGAAACCCAATTGTTAACCATAAGATGAATACAAATGCCTCTTCTCCTACGGCACACGAATCGCATCGTTTAAATTTTCTGTGGTAGTAGTACAGACTAGGAAGAAGAGATGTTTCGGTTGTTATGCTCCTACGACATTCAACAGTTGGTATGTGTGTAATTTATTTGCAAATGAGCACGGTCTTGATTTATACTGCCCCCTTAATTACAATCATACTGATTGGCTTTGACGAATTGATGGACATAATAATAGAATGTGTAGTTCTATAAGCTCCCTCAGGCCGACCTAAAATGTAGTTCAAGAAATGGGGTATGAGTCAGTATTTGACAAAATATCACGCTGTTATTTAATCTATGTCCTTTTAGCAAATATTTGTAAGGACAAAATGTATAGATATTGATTTTTTGCTTCTGCTAATATTATGTAAACTACATTGCACCATTGAAATGACAATTTTGTCAGTTTAATGTAAGCGTAGTTGAACGACCTATAATAATAACAGCTTTTTATTTCCCTTGTTATGCTCTTTTTTAACATAATCCCTTTTTTCGTGGTGTATTTAAGCGTTCGATAAAAATGTGCTTTCTTGAGCCATTTTCTACTACTTCAGCTGTTAGTATTCCAGCTTTGTTTAAAATGGTATTTACTTACACTATACGATTGCTGCGTCACTAATAAAAATGTAATACATACATTTGTATTGGAGACTACAATATCCTTATTTATATGACTGTTTGTATGTAAATAACTGTTTATTAATCGCAGAATGTAAATATTTGTATTTCATTGCATGAAATGACAAAGAAAGTAGTTCAGTGAAACAATAACTAGAACAAAAATACAGCCAACTGATTGTAGCCATTTTTCCGGGTTACATAGACGCTAAGAATTTCTAGTTGCTAATTCTAGTCTAACTTTGCGCTTTTTAAAACTGTTGCAATTGTTTTATTCTACAGCTAGTGTAATATCCATATTTATAAAAAATTATCCGGTTTCTAAATTTGAAATCTACGTCATTCATTACCCATGTGATGAGGTATATGACATCCACCATACAATTATGCTTGCAATATTTAATAATAATTTTTTAGGAATGTGTTTTTATGCCATTAATGCAACAAAAGGTAAATAATCTTTCGCGACTCAAATTCGCTAATCATGTCAAATACAGTTTGACATGACATGAATTCATGAAATACACAAAATGTGTCCTGTGTCATGTTGTTAAAAATAAACAACAAAAAGTAAATGACATTAAACTCACTTTTTATTATTCGCTTCAGTGGAATTTCTCAAATGCTCCTCCTCAATAATGTTCAATATTCAGGCTGTAGACTAACTCAGAAATTATGCACAAATAACCTTAATTTCCAAATCAAAACACAAAACGTTTCTACAAAACGATGTTTTCGAAAATCCTTCTGTAGAAAATAGGAAGTTAAACTGTGTTTATAGCCTCATTAAGCTTTTCATTTTGAGTGGTGAAAGTATTTTCGAAAATTATTTTGAAAATGCATTTATTTTATTTCCGACCCCAGTAATTTGCATTTACAGGAAAAATCAGATTCTTTATTTTAAGGTTAAAATTCTTGTACGTTGAACAAAATATTTTCAAAGCACTTTACTATGTATTTTACCCATATATATGGTATTTGTCATATATGATAGAGTTCTTCTCCCGGCGGTCGTGCAGTCGTACAATACTCTTACAACTAATTACTAATTACAGTAGGGTCATTGCGATAAGTTTCTCTATCCACCGTTCTAGTGTTACTTTAATACGCATATAAGACAATACAGTATTCAAATATTTGGGATTTTCTGTAATTAATAAATTCATGTAGGTATCGTACATCGCTCGATAAACATATTTCACATACTTGGGACGAGTTCCAATAAGTGATGTTTTATTTCAGGATACAAGGGCTTGTTACTAGGAATTATTAGTTTGTGTCTAATAAAGCTAAAAACTTAAAAGATTATTTATACATGGGTTTTTTCGATCTTAAACTAGAAGCATTGAAAAAGTCTAAACTTTCGACTCTGTTCCTTGCAGTAAATTGAAAGTAAAGCGTTGTTATAAAGTTTATAAATATACTTCTGAAGCTGTTGGCTGTAAGACTATTATTCGGTGTTGGATTCCATTTTATCACAGATTATTACACGAACAGCTAAGTTATTTACCTTTCTATTTGACCATTGTGAGTAATTTTGAGTATGCACAGTATATAATTAAATTACACATTGCCATTACATTCATTTCATTCTCCAGAGTAATTTATTCACTGGTATGTAAAACTGCGTTTTATTCCTCACTCTAGGTGGCCAATGGTCATAATCTAAAATTTTGGAAAATACTGCAAGTTTACATGTGTTTTTAACCATTTAAATAACAATAGCTGTAAAAAACTCGGATTTACATCATTGACAGTCACTCACAGGTAAGTCATTAATTAGAACCTACCTAGAAAATTATTTTAAAGGAAAATTGCAAGACAGTGTCCAAGCTTCAACCTTTTTTGTTTCATTTTGTACTGACAAGTAGTAAACATAGTTGACTGTTAGTGTTTAAGCATTTTAGTGTCAACTGACGTTGCACAAGGAGAATTTCTACATAGAATTTCTTCAATGTATAATTTAATTATTATCTAATGAGACTAATGACATGATTACGTGATTGTAAAAGTCATTAACATACAGGAAAAACCGATTCTCTACATATATGAAATTTATATGAAATTAAATATCTCCATTGCTGTTTGTAATCTCTGTAAAATTTTATGTAAAACCAAAATCTCCAGTTGGTGGCAATGTGTATTGTATGGTAATAGCTAAGAGCTATATAAGTGTGTAATTTGAAGCTAAAATGCCTAAATATATTGAATGATTTATTCATTTTCCAGCCCTGTTTCTCAGGTCATTGGTAATGACAGTTGAGACCAATTAAGCCAGTCGTAATTAATAGTCAATAATTAAGAATCCGAAGGTTACTATTTTAACCGAAAATTCTTATTTTCCTATTGTAATTTAATAATCATTAATTATTAAATTACAACAGGAAAATATCGTGCTCTATCATGCATAAATCTACTCATGCATACATTTCTTCTATGGCTACGGTTTCGAGTTTATCAAGCGAAATTCAACTATAGACAATTTAAATAAATGACTTAATATTTTGTTTTTGTAAAGAATTTTGGCGAAAGAATGGACAAAAAAGACGCATCATCGAAGTCCGCTTTGGAAAGGGCGGGAATATTCTCCAAGACATTTTTCATGTACGATTTAATTTTACATTTCCAACTCAAACAATACATTAAATATTCAACAATGCCAAATTATCTTCTGAAACTTATGGTTTTCCACAATTATTTTAATTGGAATTTATTTTTAATTTTATGTGATTAGATGGCTGTATCCGATATTGATTGAAGGACTAAAAGGAGATCGTTCTGATCACAGTAAGTTTAACAGTGTGTCTAAAAAGGATCTAACGAAATATTTGGGAGATAACATTGAAACGGCTTGGGAACAAATAAAGAATTCTGTGAAACCCAACTGTAAAAAGGATAGCCACAAAGGAAAGTTATTACTCAAATCTCTTTTAAAAGTTTACGGACGGCGGTACATGTTAATCGGCTTTGCCGTTTTCTTTGAAGAAATCTTTATGAGGTAAAAAAATAAATCTTTCTCACAAGAAATAAAAGACAATATTTAGGTAGCATTTTTTGAATTCAGAAATATGTGAAAATGAACTCAACTGAAAAAAATTTTGTGGACGCACATACACAGATAAAAGGTAAAGGTAAAGCTATTTTATTTACATGTCATTCCAGTACTTCTGTTTAGATAACCAAACAGAATCAGCAATTCTAAACAAGTTAGCTGCTGCTCTTCCACAAGGGACATATGGGAAGCCTTCTGCTTTCACAGATTAATCACAGAAAGACATAATTGGAATTATTTGAACAGTATTGCGGAGCCATTGTGTCTTGGATTTCTGATTCGTTATTTCAATGGAGAGTTTGGTACAAGAGAAGGCTATTTATTTGCCACGGGCATTATTTTCGTATCGGCCTGGGTCACGGCTCAACATCATCCATTCTTTTTTGCTATACAACACAACGGCATGAAGATCAGAGTCGCTGTCTCCGCCCTTCTTTACCGAAAGGTAATACCGAACAGAGAAAGATGTTGTACAAAAAAAGTGAACCGCCTGGGGGAATATTTTTTAAGAAAATGCAATTCTTCCTCAATTTATTTGTTTTGAATGAGAAAAAGAAAAGAGCGGCCCTTCTTTATTTTTGAAATATTTATAGTTTTGTATATTAGGGCAAGCGGGTGCTAATGTTTCTCACGGATAGCTAAGAAAAATGTGTGTTTGTCGGGACTGTTCCCGCTCGCACACCAGAACTTGCGACAACACATGTTTTTCGCATTTTATTTTAAATTTTTCTCTAGTGGGCAACTTTTTCTGTACAAAAATTCTGTGTAAATTTTTTCTGTTCCTTCACAGATAATTACTTTAAAGGATGAATGGTTAAAAATGGACATTTTTAACGTTTTGCAGGCTCTTAGGTTGAGTCAAAAATCTCTTGGTCAGTCGTCAGTTGGGCAGATGGTGAATCTTTTGTCTGCAGACGTCAATCGACTTGATTTATCTAAAGATTTTATGCACTACATTTGGATTGCTCCCATTCAATTGATTATTGTTGTTGTAATTCTGTGGCATTATGTTGGTGCGTCGTCTCTCTCAGGAATTGGCCTCCTCGTTGTATTTATTCCTTTTCAAAGTAAGAAAGCTCACAGTGTCATTCACCTTCCCTTTTACCATATAAGACAGTGCTTAATGGGTTTTAAATTGCTTGTTAATTAATTTAAAGGGTGATTTACATTATTTCTTTGTTGTAGTACAAATGGGACGCTTATTTGGTAAACTCCGTGGTGAAACCGCCAAAAAGACTGATTGTCGCCTTAGATTGGTTAATGAAGTCGTAAGTGCCATACGGGTCATTAAAATGTACACATGGGAACCTTTGTTTACGAATCTTGTTCAAGACTCTCGACGGTATTCAATTTATTTATGATATAAATATAATAATATGCTGTAAAACTAATTTCTATTTATTTTGTGTGACCATTTAAGGATTTTTTATTTATTTTCAGTGAAGAAATATGTGCGATCACAAAAACCGCCTGGCTCCGAGCTTTGAACCACAGTTTGTATTATGTGTCATCGAAAGCCATCGTTTTCGTGACTTTTTTGACATTTATACTCACAGGGCACTCTCTCAATGCTGAAATTGTAGGTTTTTGCACAATTAAAATATTGCTGAAATTAATATCATTTTCCATACATTGTAATTTGAAAATGACAGGTGTTTGTGACGTTGGCTTTGTACAATAATGTACGGACATCGATGACACTTTCTCTTCCTTTCGGCATATCTCAGCTTGCTGAAATTCTTGTCAGCGTTCACCGATTGGAGGTATATTGAAAAACAATTACATAGCAATATATTTTTACATTCGAAAAAGTATTTTGAGTTTAGTATTGATGTTAAAATATTTTTGTTGTATAGACGTTTTTGCTAATGGAAGAAATTGACAAAGAAAGTGACATAGAAAAGAAATTGGCGGATCTTGAAGGGACTGGAGTGGTTTGTGAAAATATTTTTGCGAGATGGAGTTCGGAGGAAAGTGTTCTGTCAGATATTTCTGTGAAAGTAACCAATGGAGAAATGCTTGGCGTGATTGGTCAAGCTGGTTCTGGGAAAAGTTCTTTGTTGAACGCAATTCTTCGAGAATTGCCGTTGACATCTGGAAATATTCAAGTGTCAGGATCAGTAGCCTACGCTGCTCAAGACGCTTGGATATTTGCAGGCACTGTGCTTGAAAATATTTTGTTTGGAAAAGATTACGAAGATGAATGGTACGAACAAGTGGTCAAAGGATGCGCTCTCGAAAGAGATTTCAGTCTATTTCCCTATGGAGATAGGACACTTGTTGGCGATAAAGGGTCTTCGCTCAGTGGGGGTCAGCGAGCTAGATTAAATTTAGCAAGGTAATATTATATTCTTAATTTTAGTTACGTAACTCAAATTATATTGCCATTAATTACTGTATATATAATATATATATATATTACTTTGTTTTTATTGCATTTTTTGCTTATATATAACTATTACAATATTGTATAGGTACGTTCATTATTTATTATAATTATGCCATTTCTATAGTACACATCTTGTCATTGCAATTTTAGGGCTATTTATTCGAAAGCTGATATTTATTTACTGGATGATCCCCTAAGTGCCGTCGATGCAAAAGTGGCAAGACATTTGCACGAGAAATGTTTCCGTGGGCTGCTGAAAGACAAATGTGTCATTCTTGTTACGCACCAAGTGCATTTCTTGAGATCAGCGTCCAAGATCATTGTCCTTAGTAATGGTAAAATCCAACAGGAAGGAACTTTCGAAGAAATTAATTCATTGGATCTCACGGACGGACTGGAACAGGAAGAAGATCTGGAGGAAACATCACAGGACAATATTCAAGACATCGTTTTGTCAGAGTCGGAACTGAAATTGAAGTAATAGCAATTAACAATCTTTACTCATTTTACTATTACATGATTTTGAATTCTACTTTTAAAGCACAATCCTTTTAAAATCAATGCTGATTCTAATATCTATATCCATTAATATTTTCAGTTGCTGAAATATTATTAATTTTTGCTGTTTTTTATTTATTCATTTATTTCGATGGTAATTAGTTATTTTCTATTTACTACAGTCAATGTTTATTTATTGCTAGTTTTATGTTCTTTTTTATTCTAAAAACTAAATATTTCCCTTCCTTGCAATTTGCTGCATAGATTTTCTTTTGTCCATTATGAATTTGCAAATAAAGATTTCTTATTGGGTTTGACATAGAAATCCTAAAGAAGTCGAAGAAAAAATTGCCACGAGAGAAAGAGGAGCGGCTTTATATTTCCGCTACTTGAAAAGTGGATCTGGTCTTCTAACATTGACTTACGTTGTGCTCGTCAATATCCTAACACAAGCTCTCTACTCTGGATCGGATTACTGGCTAAAACTTTGGACTGAATGGGAAAGGAAACAGGCGGAGAACAACACGTACACGACAGAGTCGGAAGATTATTTGACATTTTTCAAAGTTGTGAATTTGGATGTGAATACCAATAGTAGATCTTTCCATGTCATCATTTATTCCATAATGATCGCTCTGCTCTTTTTCATCGGAATACTTCGGACAGTTTCATTTTTTAAGATTTGCCTCAACTCCGCCATCGCTCTACACAGAAAAATGTTTGCATCGATTTTAAGAGCTCCGGTGTTTTTCTTTGAAACAAATTCTATGGGTACAAGCTACTGCGCCCATTTCATCAAAATTATATCATATATGTTGTGGAGGGAAGAACTAATTCACAATCTTATTTTGTTTATGCAGGAAGGGTAATTAACCGTTTTTCAAAGGATATTTCTATCATAGATGAAATCTTGCCAGCGACATTCTATGATACTGTAGAGGTAACATCTCATTAAAACTTATTTATAAATTACGTGTATGATATTTTAATTTTTGATTGTTTTCAACGCCGCAGATTACTTTACAAGTGCTTGGAATTTTGATTTTGACCAGTGTTGTAAAACCGATTTTATTAATACCATCTGCATGTCTGACCATTTTATTTTACGTTGTTCGGCATTTTTACCTACACACGGCTCGAAGCGTTAAGCATTCGGAGGGAATCGGTAATGCATTTTTTTTTAAATGTTGAATATGTTTTAATGTTAATTATTTATTTAAACTGGTTTGGTATTTAACAAGGAATATATGAGAATAATATTATTTTATGGTATTAAAACATTTAAACGGTTTAATTATTTTTATGCTGTTTTGTTGTCAAAATGTTAAATATTTTTTTATAATTAAGGTTCAATCATGAATATTATGTTCTGATTTTATGTATTTATATTATTTTATTTTAAAACCTCCAATTTTACAGTTAATTTGTAATATGAGAATTTTTGTTCATGTCCACATAAAGCAAGGAGCCCAGTATTTTCTCATCTCACAACGACTTTGAACGGGTTGACTACAATCCGAGCATTTAAGGCTGAAGAACTGTTCAAGACTCAATTTGAAACTCGTCAAGACAATCATTCAAAGTGGTGGTTTTTATTTCTGTCCACTGCCCGATGGTTAGGAATCACAGTTGACTGGATCTCCATTTTATACATTGCCATCGTCATTTACACGTTGATGCTGACGAACTCAGACGAATCCGATGTGGGCCTTTTAGTTACTTCCGCAATGACTCTGACGGGAATGTTGCAATACGGGGTCAAGCAATCCGCTGAAACTGCCAATCACATTACGAGTGTCGAAAGAGTTTTGGATTATTCCCGTTTAGAGCCAGAAGCTGAATTGACGAAGAATACACCAGAAAAAGATTGGCCAGCACATGGGGAAATTGAAATTAAAGAAATGTCTCTGAATTATGGAAAAGACAAACCCGTCCTTAAAAAAATTTCGTTGAAAATTAACGGAGAAGAGAAAATTGGAATTGTGGGTCGAACGGGTGCGGGCAAGAGTTCCTTACTTACAGCCCTTTTCCGACTCGTTGAACCCACTGGAGAAATTCTTATTGACGGAGTAAATATTTTCAACATCGGTTTACACGATCTTCGCTCGAAACTTTCGATTATCCCTCAAGACCCAATTTTGTTCAGTGGCACTCTTAGAAAAAATTTAGATCCTTTGAATGAGCGAAGTGACAATGACATTTGGAAAGTGTTAGCAGAAGTCGAGTTGACGACCGTCATGCAAAACTTTCCGGGAGGACTCTCTACCATGGTATTTAAAATAATATTCATTACAACAATTACAAAATTAATTGTAAGTTAAATGGGGTTCTACAGTAGAAATCGAATAGGAATTAATTAGGTATTTGAAACATTTTATTCCTTATACATTATTTGAAAATATTTCTCTATATAGTAATTTTTAAATAGAATTGTCACACGACAGTAATGAATATTGAAAGAAATGTTTTAAGCAAACGATATGATTTTAAAATAGATTATCTGGTATTTTACGCTATCCTCGTTACAAATATAAATTAAATTTTCTTTGTTAACTCCTTTGGTTTAATTTGTGAATTATTCAAACAAATTAGAGTTTTATTCTAGTTCCAATCCTCAACTAATTAACAAAACTGGATACTTCATTTAAAAACTCATGGCTTCTTTTATTTTCACACTTTTGTTACTCAATGAACAATTTATTACTTTTTTATTTATTTTTATATCTTAGATTGCTGACGGAGGTTTGAACTTTTCTACGGGTCAGCGCCAATTGGTTTGTCTTGCTCGTGCTATACTGAGACAAAATAAAATATTAGTGCTGGATGAAGCAACTGCCAATGTAGACAATGAAACTGATGCAAAAATTCAAAAGACGATCCGAGAAACTTTCTGTCGATGTACCGTCATCGTAGTCGCCCATCGACTACACACAGTCATGGACTGCGCTCGAATTATCGTCATGGAAGATGGTGAAGTCAAAGTGAGCATATTCCTAAAAAATATTTATTATGTATTAATTATTAACGTTAATTCATTATGCGTTAATTCATTGTACGTTAATTCATAATATTATTCTGCAAAACTTTCAAAAAGTTTTAACAGAAATTAATAAGATGTGTTATAAAAAAACTAATAACCAAAAAATGTTTAAATTGTAGGAGTTTGGCGAACCTTACACACTTTTGTCGGATAGCAACAGCTTGTTGAGTAAACTGGTAAGTCAAACTGGGGACCAAATTGCCGACAAACTCTTTCAAATTGCCAAGAAGGTAATAATATTATAAACACACGCAACGATTTCTATTATACAATGAAATCCTCAACTAAAATGTCTTTTTTTTTTATTTTTGCAGACTTACGAAGAAAAATAAAGTTGTCCATATTAATTTTACTCGATTGTTAATGTTGTTTACATCAGATGTATTCTTTATGTGCCCTTTACATGCTATTTATTATTTATATGTATCTTAGTTTATAATCCCGCGATTTTATCCAGTCTGAAAATTACAGATTGCTTATGCATTATGTATTATTACTACAGCAAATTAGTGGTAGCTATTAGAGCAAATTAACTTGCGCATTCGTGCAAATTAAAAAAATCAATATTTATTCCGAAGAAAGGGGTTTGAAACTCTGTGATAAAGCATTGAGAATTTCAACACAAAGTTTGTTGTAAATAATGATATAGTTATATTAATATGTACTTGTGCTTACGTGACAACTAATATAGATAATACATAAGTATAAACAATAATTAGTTATGCTGAGTTGTAACATTAAATCGAATGCACTTATGATTTATTCATAACGAATGTAGTTATGATTTAACTAGCTGAGAGATTTGTAGTTTTCTATGATTATAAGATTCTCAATACAATCAGTCGCTTAAATAACACATAAACCTCAACTAAGTTTGTTGGAAAGTATGGTAATGGGTTGGCAGAATTAAAGATGATATATTGTTACAAATGCTTGATTTATTTACTGCAATAAAGAAGGTTAAATAGATTAAATGGTCGTGGAACTGGCCGGAATGGTATTTCCCAAACTTAGTATTTAAAAGCAATGCATTCAAAATTAAATTGCGTACATTAGCGTGGGAAATATCTTAATCATGTTCCTTTTATTGCGGTGTCGGCTCTGTAAGTGCTAGATTCTTTTCAGTCTACCTAATTCCTTTGTTGTTAGCAAAGGTGATTTACCTTTTATAAGGGAATGTTTTAAAAGGACCTGGTTAAAATTGAATTTGAATCATCAAGAGACAGATAGTTGTCTTTTGTTGCGTTTTTATATTTAAAGTTTTGGCATAAGTTGGGATACACTAGATTGCAACAAAATGGCAGTTAATTCAAAATCAGTTCTTTACAATTCGTTTATAGGCGTGGCCGGTATCTTTTTTACATTTTTGGTTGTGATACTTTCACCTATAAGTTACATTTGCCGTACGTTCGTCGTCATTTGTGCCAAATGTTTACGTCCAGATTTAGAATCCTTGGTTTCTGGTATGGATATCATATTTTCCAGTGACTTCGGTAATTGGGATACAAAACAAGACCATTCATTACTTCTGATTTTAACACTGGACTCGAATCTAGCTTTTGATAAGGTACACAAATTATTTCAAGCGCTGATTACAGATAAAAGAAACGAAAGGTTATTTAAACTCATTGATCCTTGGATGGGCTACGCATTTTGGAAAAAAGAAACAAATTTTTCATTAGACCAACATATTTTTACTATTGACGAGAACAAGGATGACTTCAAGGATGAAAATTGGCTGAGTAATTTCACTAAACAATTATTGAAGAAGCCATTTGGAAGAATGCAAAGTCCCTGGGAGGTTTATATCGTAAACAACTATCAGCCGATCACAAGAAAGGAAAATCAATCGTTGTTTATGTTCAGATTTCATCATGTCCTTTTTGATGGCCGTTCTTTGATTAAATTACTTTCCAGTGCATTCCATATTGTGCCAATAGAATTTGAAAATCCAAAGAAGGTCAGGTCACCCACAAAATTCTTACGCCGTTGTGTGACATTATTATTGTGTCCGTACAACCTTTTGAAACTCTACTTGCAATCAACGGATTTATTTAATACGCAATGGAATAACTTTTCCGGTGACATTAGTACAGGGCAGACAAAAATTCACGTTGAAAAACTTCTTTTACTTAATCGGAAGTACGCAAATACCTTTTATCCAATTCTATTGTCTGGAGTTACGGATGCTTTAAGAAACATTTTGCTGGGCAGTGCTTCTAAGATACCCGACAAAATTTACATTGGATTACCCTCGATAAAGAAAAATCCCCCGGATTATCTTTGCAATCACCTGTAACATTCTTTAAAGCAATATCAACATTTTAAGTATTTTTAAATAATGGAAATATTTAAAGTATTTTTTAAATAAATGGTATTTTTTTTTTACTTATTTTTAGTGGTGGGACAACATTTCCTCTCCCGGTTGGAATTTCGGATCCGGTGCAAAGACTTGTGAATATTAATGCTGAATATCAAAAGTTC